>JAILXH010232939.1:0-10067 GCA_023558415.1 Piaractus mesopotamicus | reverse complement strand
AATCAGGCAGCTGAAATGTGTCTCGTTTGCATTTCCCTCATGCTGAATAAAAACCTATTATACACTGGATTTTTTTGGGTGGGTTATATTCTGTTTTTCAGATTTTGTTGTGGGCTTTTAAAAGCATAGGTCCTTGAAAGCTCACCTCATAGTTGCTGTGTAAACCATCTCAATGGGCAGCACTTTCCCATGATTTTAAAAGGGCCTTGCTGTCACTGCAGCTGCCGGGAAAAGACCAGAGTGATCTCTGGCCTTTCAGTGTGCACCGGACCTGTCAGTCAGCATCATGGCCCACAGCTGACCGTGATTCTCTGGATGAGTGTGCATGAGTACTTACGAGCTGCTGTATTCCCATTTCAGCCCTGAGTTATTATTAACCATTCTATATTGCTAATTTTATTGCCATGGTGAAAACATGCCAGGGGCACAGTTTGTCACAGCATTAGTGAAAACATATCTTTGGGGTACAAACTGGGGGAAAAGGGAGGTAGGAAAAATTATCATTTTTAAAAAAAAAAAAGAAAGAAAGTGTATTCATACTTAATTCATAATTGGCAGCTCGAGGCAGAAGAGACTGGTAGGCTGAGAGAGTCTTGCATCATCTCAGAGCATCGCTCGCAGTCCTCCCTCCACTTTTTTATTATTTATTTTATTTTTTTTATTTTCTGAGTAATTTTTAGGTCAAGGACTTAATGGCTGTATTAGGGTGCACTTGCTTGCTGCCATGTCTTCAGATTCTGTTTTGGTTTCTCGTTTGTCCGGGCATTTCTCTAGCAAGCTCTGGGCAGACCGAGCAGCAGTGGAGGTGAAGGAAAGACTTTGGTTTCAGCCAAGGTTTGGAACAGTGTGCGAGATTGTGGCTTTGAGGTGCTGACATGCTGATGTGTATTTCATGTCTTAGACATTTGATTTTCACTCCGGTGCTCTGCAGGCATCTCCGTTCTGTCTGGATTGTTAGATGAATGACTTTCTTGCTGAAAAATGTCAGATTCCAGGCTCTGTGGAATGGACCACTGAACGCTCATGCTGTTCTCACAGCGGCTATGTATACTAGAGTGAAATAAGTCATCACTGATGCTTGTGCTCTACTTTAAGAGACATCTTTAAGTATTGCTCAGTAATGGTGTCTCTATTGGTTTGGTTCAGTTCATCCTTGTGTGTTTCATACTGAAAAAATAACTCTTTCTCTTCCAGTTCCTCCAAAAATCGTCAACTTCTCAAAAGACCTGGTGGTGAATGAAGGCGCCAACGTCACGCTGATGTGCTTGGCCAGCGGCAAACCAGAACCTGCAATCAGCTGGAAAATGCTCTCCCCATCTGGTAAGAGACAGCCTGCTTCATTTTTTATATCTCATATGACATTTTCTGATATTTTAATGAAAATTACAATTCGGTTCCACCTGAGGCCCAGGTAATACAATGGGTCATACATATGCGTGAACTGAGAATATTGAAATTGTGTTGTGAGAGAAAATGTAAAAATGTGTTCTTATCTCTGAAATGACCTGTGACTTCTTCATAATTACACCATATAATACTCCACCTCAATTGTCTATCAAGCACAAGTTATATATCTTCATTTTATGTCTGAGTGAATATCTATGATATTGTAATATGTGATGAGATTAATAAATATTCCAAATTACACGTCATATTCAAATAAGGAAACAAATTGGGTTGCTTTGTTCAGTGAGATGAGTTTGTGTGTATATGTGTAGACAAACTGGGTGGTACGTTTTGCTTATCAGCCTGTGCCATAGAGAAATCGGCTCCATTTGAGCCTGCCTGTCCCTCTATTGCCCCCCTGTGCTGCTTCACTTTATCTAGGGAAAAATGCATTTTAATGTGCAGTGATTCATGTGCTTCTATTGTGCAATAGCCTCCATCTCTCTCCCTTTGTGTCAGTACAAGAATCTAGTAATTGAAATGTTAATATGACATGGATGTGACTGTGCCTTTTTTTAGGAGAGATGTGAAAAAGATCTTTGATGGGTTCCATTAAAATACAGTACAGGTGTCTGGCAGGGCCTTTTACAGCTTTCGTTAATAAAGATCAACTGTCACAGTTGAACTGGAGAAAAAAAATCATTTTCATACTGCAGATAGTCAAAATTGAAAAGTATGCAAAAGATATCAGAAAGAGCCATGCCTGCAGACATGCTGGAGCAATTTTATACACAGCTATTTGGTACATATTAGGGCTAGACCAATATATTTTTGGGCCAATAACATGATGTTCCACAGATTTTTTAGTATCGACAAAATCCTTTTGCCACTCTTTGTTTGCAAGATTGGTGTTGGCAATACAGCCTGAACTGTTAACCTCGAGCAAAACATGGTTAAAACAACAAAAGCAATGGAGAAGGGTGTCAACCTTATAAACCTTTACCATTAGGATTAGTTTATAACAAAAAAGTGAAAAGGATAAATATAAGAGCTAATTAACAGAAACCAACAAAACTGCTAAACTGGTAATATTCAAGAGTTCTTTGAGATCTTTGAGTTTAAGAAATGTGACAGTGGGTAGTCATTTGACAGTTCACAGTTGAAAATCTATCAGTAAATCACTGTTTAGCTAAAGCTATTGTAGTTGTAGTATCAATATAACCGGTATTATAGGTTATCACACTCCTCAATACAGAATTTTTCCAGATCCTCCAGGGTCCCAACAGGTTTTCAGTGGGGTATAGGTCAGGGAACTAAGATGACCATGTCAGAACCTTGATTCTGAGGTTATTGAACCATTTTTGTGTGGATTTGGAACAATTACCCAGTTTTAGCTTTTTGGCAGATGCAGCAATTTAGACTTCATTTAAAGTCACTCGGTACTTGCTGGAGTCTGATTTTATGTGTCCTAACAAGGTTGCGGAGGCCTTTAGAGAAAAAGCAGCTCCAAAAACCTCACAGATATTCCATCATACTTAACATTGGGTGTTTGCCAAAATCTGTCCATAGAACCTGGTTCCAGTCCAGTCAAGTTTCAGTAACATCTAGTCAACTCCAGATGCTTACATTTGTGGCTAGATGAAAGAAAAATTTTCTTCTGGCCTTCTAAATACGTTGTTGGCATTGCATTTCTTTTCTGATTGTACTTTGTACACAATGTTACCATTATCTGCAGATCATTGATCCTTGGAGCGATTTTTTTTCTATTCTAGGCAGGTTCCCTACATCTCAGGTTGTTTTAAACTTCTTAATTACTGCCCTTACAGTAGATATGGGTGTTTTTAGGCATGTACCTATTTTTATAGCTGTTGCCTGATTTGTGAAGGTCAGCACACTTTTGTCTCGTTTAATTTCCATATTGTCTTATCTTTCCCAGTTTGTTGACTAAAGAATTTGGCCTCAGTAGCACCTTATATGTATGCTCTAGGGAAACAGAAAGCCATGAATGACCACTTAAGAGATCATGATTACTGAGGTGGCCTTATATTTATATTTTGTTTATAAGAATACTTGGGAGTGCAAATAAGAATAATAGTAAATGACCGATGGATTTGTTAAAAATATATATTTTAATAAGGGCTTTTGTTTTCTTGGACTAATCTGCACCTCAATTTAATGTTTTTCCCTCATACTTTCAGTGTAAGATAATTACCCGCAAAGACAATTTTTCATTGACCTTTTTCCACCCATCTTTATCAAGGATGGCAATAATTATGGCGCTCACAGTATCCAGTATGTGAGTGGTTTCCTGGTGTGCAGAAGCTGCTCCCTTTTCATTGATACTGTGAATATTTGTTCAAAATGTTCAACTCCTTGACTGAGCTGACAGCAGCAGGGTCTACATGGCATATATTAGCATAATACAGTTCCAAAGGATCGGTTTTGCACTTCAGTGGCTTACAGATTTGTTTTACTGTTCCATACATGTTCTTCAAATGTGAGGATCTTGATCAGTAGGGAGTCGAGCAAGTGCAGACAAAATGAAACGTTCCACACTCTGCTCTGAGTAGATGCTGTAGAATTGCTGCCGAACCTCAGTGTTAGCTGTGTTTGTAAGCTTTTAAGACTTAAAAGGATACTGATTTCAAGGAAATCCATAAGATACTGTTTTTAATGTTTTTGAGTACATTATTTTGTCTTTAAATGATTTGGAGTAACATGAAGTTTTATTTACTGTTGTGTTGATATCAGTGTTTGTCTTCTTGCAGTGTGCCTGTCAGTCATACCTGGCTGTGTAGGCTTTGCAGCTTAAAGATGTGAATCATAATGCTTACACAACAGCATGTCTCCGCTGACGGACACTTTTCTGAATAATCCCAGATGTCTAGATGTCTCCCACGCTGCATCTGCAGCCTGCCGTCGCTCGGGCTCGAGATTTCCGATTGCAATCTTACCGAGTGCTAAGCCCTTATCTAAATCTGAATCTAGGGAGCATAGCAAGGCTATTCTGTGTTACATTCTCATTGCCGAAAGACACTGATGAGATTTAGTTTCTGAGTAGCCGTGATCGAATGGCCTACAACTTTAGGATATCACCTTTACATCAAGATAATTCCCTGCTGTGATACCAGTTATAATTGGGGCAGTGAGGAGTCGCGGCCTGCCGCTGGCGGGGAGCGTCATGGAGAGGGTTTCGGGCCTCACGCTGCCGTGCCGGAGAGTACATGGGAAGTTAATTGCAAAAACTAATAGTTTAATGTGGAAGACAGTGAGCCCTGCAAAAGCTTGGTGTAATAACACTCTTTTTTTGCTGAAAAGCTAAGATTTGTAATATTACACCGAGTCTTGTGTTTCTTTGCTTGGTAAGTGGGAGAATAAAGGCTGTTTGGAGGATCCTTCTGTGCCTTCCAAGGGCGATGATTTATGTAGGGACTCGCAAGATACAAAAGATAATATTCTCTCCTGTTCTACAAACTGTTTCCTCTCACACTCGTATATTGTGGTCCAATAATTAGTCCGAAAGGAGAGATTAGGCTTTGCAGAATAAGCAATATTGGTCTTATTGCCTTCTGGGCAAGGCTGTCCACTTATCTGATGATCCAGTTTGCTTACTGTCTATTACATTACTGAAGAGTTACATGAGTCTGCTGCAGTAGTCAAAAAGTTAGAGATAACAGAGTCCCTTGATGTTAAAATTATGAGCGAATCTGTATGACATGAAGTAACAGCCATAGGTTAAGAGATTTTATCCGTTAGAAAGACTCTTTATAGGATCATTTCTTTTGTAAACACACGTCATGGAATGTTAAGTCTATTCAGTAGCACCCCTTGAAACTAAGGGGTTGTTTTTTCTCTGTTTTACAGTGCTTCATATGATCAAAATGCACTCTTTGGCAGGTAAACATGATTGTTTACCCTCTTAACAATCTCCAGCTGGGAGTTTTTTGTTTAAATCCACAGAGCTGATTCTGTTTATTTCTCCAATAAAAACCAACAAACGGCGAGATGTCGGGCTGAACGCATGAGGGCATTTTTGATGTGTGCAGGGAAGAAGGGATTAAATGGGTTGTTTTGTAGTTTTATAGTGTTGCTTAGCTGGTAGGTATGGAACAAGGTCAATACTAATAATACTAATTGACGAACTGTTACTAATTTATCATTGCCTGTGTTTAATTTACTTGCATAAACATTGTTTTTAATGATGCCATGTCTGCAAGGCTTGGGTGCTAAAGCGCTATTACATTAGTTAGTATTAGAGTTCAGGTTCATTTAGATGGAGGCATAGCACTGCAGGGTTTTATGGAGCCCTGATTGTGTTAATCTAGTCTATAGCTGTTTGGGTATAATGAGACTTCAGTGCAGTTGCCGTGTTTGTGAGTTTAGCAGCTCATTTCAGAGGCCAAATGATCCCTGTAGCAGGAATGCTATAATCTACCCATACAGTTCTCCTCTGCTGAGCTCGCTCTCCCCCCATCTCTCTCTTCTTCTGCTCAGGGTCTTTGGGGTGACTTCCATTATTTATTTATTTATTTTCTTTTTCTACTTTTTTTTTTTGACTAGATGACAAAAATAATAAAGTGTGAAATAAATATATATCCACAGGGTGGAGGGGATTGATGATATTGTGGCCTTGTCTGTATGCTGGACAGTAGTTACCCAGCATGACGCACACATTGGTCTTGATAAGTCCACAGCTTCAGGGATTTTCACTGGATCAGATGACCATACTCACACATGTTACTATGTACATGCATTCATTTGTTATTCTACGATGTAAATAAGGCACAGTACAACAGAATGAGATTGTGAATTCTGTATTTTTGGTTATTGTCATTTGTAACTGCCATGCTTCTTTTCCTAATGGCTTTTGTGGGGTTTATTTATTTATTTCTGTATTTATTTATTGTCTGTTGGTTGTTGCCGCTTCGTTAGTTCACGCACAGCAGAGCTAACAAAAGGTCTAGAGCTGATTATAGATGTGACATTTTCATCTGGAGTCTCTTGTTCTTTTCTGTCAACATTAGGCCCAAGGATCTTCAGCAACAGTAAAGCAGGCCATTATGAGGGTGAAAAAATCAGTTAGAGGCAGTGCTGAAACAGCAGATGTCTCAAAATCAACTCTTTGGGAAACTACTAAGAAACAATAATGCAATAGCAAATAAACTGACAGATCATTGAAGACCACACTAGTGAACATTAGAGAAATACTTACATTCACAAGGAAAAACTGTCGAGCAAACCGAGAGCACCATCCAGGATGGAGTCATACGAAAAATGATCTGCGTATGATCCATAACGTCTGCTTATAATTTGTGAAACGTGGTGGAGGTAGTGTCATGGCTTGGATATGTATGGCTGCCAGTGGTACAGGCTCACTGATAGAAATGGTTAATGGCAACAGCAGAGTTAATTTGGAAGTGTACAGAAGCATCTTAACTGCTCAGAGACAACCAAACACTATCAAAATGGAAGTGGATGACCCCTCATATTACAACAGAAGGCAAAAACTGGAATATAAAATGGCCAAGTCAAGTAACTTGACTAGGACTAAAGTACTAAACATGACAATTGCAAAGGGGCCATATCCTAAATTTTTCATCATAATACTTTTTACCTGACCATTTTGCAACCAATTTATTCCTTAGAATTAAACAGGCTGTTTTTGTTACTGTGCATTTAAGACTGTCCTGTTTTGTGCCTTGTCCAAAAAGCAATTCAGGCCAAAACACTCCTTATAATTTCTGCCTGTACTGGATGGGCTAAACTCGCGGAAAAGCCAGAGTTCAAAATGAGCTGCTTTATAGCTAAGTTTGAATATGTGGACCATTGGACTGGGGAGTAAATGTTACGTTATGAAACTTTAATAAAGTTTCTGTACTACATTAAACTTATAAGGGCTCTGTAAGATTTTTGTTGTTACTTCCATCCCCTTATACAGAGGGACAGAATACAAAAACGAATGTGATCCCCTGTATAGCTCACTCAGTGTAGATGTAAATGTGATATTCCACACCTCATAGTCTTTGTTTTATTTCATATCCAGCATGCAGGAGTACAGAGCTAAAACAACAAAAAATGAATTCCTGTCCAATGACGTCCAGACACTTTATTATTACATTTAGCACATGCCAGAATGCCTTCAAGGTATAATGACTGAGCTGATCTGTACGAGTCTTGTAAACGCATACACGTACACATCGATATAAACACAAATATACACAATATCACCTCAGACGGCTGCAATTTTAAGCATTAGTAACAGCTGTGGTTTTCACTTCTCATTTTAAGTTCAAACAAAAGACGTGCATATTTGATGGTTCAACTCAAAGTGAGTCTGTCAAAGGAATTATCTTTGCTGACAAATGTCTCCGCAGAACAATGGCAGCATCATATTCAAAGTAATAGATATCTACAGGGCATATGTTTGCCTCATCCTGTCTATGTTTCTTGTTCTGTAGATGAATAATACATCAAAGCTTGCAATGCACTATTTAAAGACTCCATTTTTGTGTCAGGTCGTCACGTCATTAATATTCTGACAGCAGTTTAATGTGTAATAATAAATGGTTTGAAATGTATACACAGTGATAAAATTGACTGCACAGCCTAATACTGTATCAAATACATTGTAGACTGTGCTTTAATTTAGTGATGTCATGATGAGCTTCATTTTCTGTCGACATTCTCTAAATGTGGAAATATAATGGACATATAATGTTCATACTAGGATGGTTTATTATTGATACTGTGATAAATTACGATATGGTACAATCTGAGTATATCATGACTACTGTGAGTGCTTTTAGAGCACTAAGCAAATGCATGTATCATAAAGACGGAGAGGTTGTAAACAACAACATCCAACGTTTAGGGTCTACTTGGCATCAAGCAGCTTATTTGATTTCATGCCAATATCTTATTTTGTTGATTATTTCTTTTAATGCATGAGTAACACTTTACATTTAAGGCCTTCTGATTCATGCCTACAGCCTCATTGGGCCAACATCTTAAGATATAACACTCCCTCTTGTTTATTATTGCTTAAATAATTGAGTACTTAATAATAGTAATTAGTAGTTGAGTCCTTTTTATCTGATAATTAGTCTGTTATTAGTTCATGGCTTATTTACTCATGAACTATGTATTACCCGCTGCTTATCACACTGCCAGTGAAATAATGAGTGTGTTTACTAGTATTAAGAAGTAACATGAGAAATAACTATTACTTCTGTGTTAGTCCTCTTAATTATCTGGTAGTTAATCTGCTGTTTTGTCGTTAATTAGAACACATTCCTTGGGCTTTACTGTCCTTTTTCTTTTTTTTCACCTACACATATTCAGCTACCTCACCGAGTACAAAACTGTCTTTATATTTTTGCTAATAATTACTACTGTTGTATCTCTCCACGTACCGTGATGATCATTATGACAAACTAAACCATCAGTTAAAAGTTTACCCATTTACTAATTTGTAGGTGTGTAATATGTCTTGCTTTGCTTAGTTGTTGTTGCTATGTCCACCAAACCTTAATTTCAGGATGCCTTTTAGCATCCGTAGTTTAAAAATTGTGAGTAATTCACTGCCACCGGTGTTCTCACTGCAGGATGAATCTGAGGAGTTTTGTCATTTTGTCCTCCACTTGAAGGGCATAGAAATGATTGTGACTGGCTGAGAGGCATGTCAGACTAAAACGTTCAGGAGTACAAAGGAAATTTTAAAAGCACACAGATATATCTCTGAAAGGAATTTAATATGCAGAAATAAACTGTTGTTTTGCAACCCTTCCCACCACCCTATCTAATTTCTGTTCCTCAGTCCTGTTCTAGTATTACTGTAGTGGGTCTGGCCTTCAAGGTCCAAAAAGAAGCCGCCCAGATTTCTCCTTCAACCAGTCTCCTCCCCTGCCACCATATGTTGAACGCATTATCTGAGCTCACAAACCAATCTTAATATTGCTCTGTAACGTTATTCATAGTTAGACCTCATGTTAAACTGTGTACTAGCAAATACATTAATAAAGATCGTTTAGCTTACCTTAGAGCCATCATACATGTGATAGTTTTAAATCTGAGTGCAAGTGTGATCCTCCATCTAGTTTAATCCAAAACTTTTCAGCTATGACAATGAAATAAACACAGCCGCACCCTCCAGGTGATCAGGAGAGCATTTGTTTGGATTCAGTTGTCTTCAGTAACTCCTTGTCACATCTGTTCTTTGAATAATTCTGAATAAATTACTGCCACTGCTGTTCTCACTGCAGGATGAGTCTGAGGAGTTTCGTCATTTTGTCCCTAACCTTTAAACTTAACCTTTAATTTGTGACCCTTAATGTAAAGTGTCAATGATATGAACATGAAAATGCACTTAAAAAAAAATTCATGGAGTTGTATCTTTGCCATGCCGCCCACCTTAATTGATACATTTTTTTTGCTTAACACCATTTTGTCATTAGTGTGTGAAACTACACGTTTTGTGCCATATTTTCTGAATGATCCACACTTACTGCCCTTCACAGGGAAATCTGTCCAAGCCTGTCTTCTGTTCCCCCTACGTGCTCAGAGTGAAGCAGCCATAACGTGACTCTCCATATATGCAGCTACAGTTATTCAGAACCCTCTCCACTCCCTGTCTGCTCTGTGGAGCATCTCTGCAGTTGTGTGTGTGTGTGTGTGTGTGTGTG
>JAILXH010232909.1:19906-53067 GCA_023558415.1 Piaractus mesopotamicus | reverse complement strand
TGTGTGTGTGTGTGTGTGTGTGTGTGTGTGTGTGCTGATATGACAGCACTAACTGCCTGTGCTGTGTTCTCGCACCAGGTTTGTAAAATTTGTCAAAGCCAAAGGGAGCAGATACATACAGTCTTCCGCCCTTCTGTTTCTCTCTCTTCCTCCACTTTTTCCTTCCTTTTCCTCTCTCTTGTCTCCTCCTTCTCTTCCCCTTTTCACTATTTCAAGATCTCTTGAAACCTCCGTCATTAATCATTGATGTCCTTTTTTTTCTTAGACTCCAAGGGTCATGTAAGAAAACTTCTTACTTATTTAAGGGCCCTTGGCTTTGGGTCCACTGTTAAATCAGTACCTGTGATGTTTCATTCTTTCAAAGCATAATCATTCAGCATACTTCAGAGAGTCTTACAGCATCTGTAGGTATGGTGCAATCCTTTACTTAACTTGCATGTCCAGTCCAACTCACAATAGGCATTGTCACAGAAGCCCAACAAAAATACAGGCCCAGATGCCTAATGAGAAGGCAGAGGATGAGAGTGTCAAGGAAAACTCCCTGGAAAGGCAAGAATAGGCTTTAAAGGAATATCCCAGTATTCTCTACCTACTCTGCATTTGCTGCAGCTGTGCTGTACTGTTCATTAACACAGACCGTAATCTTGATTATTTAATTTCTCTGTACTTAAAGTGAAGTAAAGAACTAAAACCCGTTGACCACCAAAGCTGATCTTATGATGTTTTATTCAACTTCTGGAACACTGTAGAAAAAAAGTAATTCTGGTTACTTTCATGTTCCCAAAGATTTTCCGTGTACAGTTATCCAGGAGCCTGTCAATACTCACAATAAAACTCACAACACTTTGTTAGTAATGTACATGCAGTTTCCCCATTTATGAAAGAGCAAATAATTTACAGCTATTTTGTAAAAGACATTTGTGATTTTTTACAGAACTGACATATTCATAAAAGTATGTGACTCTAAACACAGGAAGTCAGCGAATATGAAATGTTACAAATAGTTAAAGGAATGGTTCAAGAAAATTATCTGATTTACATATTTTTTCACTTACCCCAGATGTAGTTGATCAGCAAAGGCATGTTTGATGTCCATATTTTGCTTCTTTATTTTTCAGCTGGACCTACAAGACTAATGTTGCTAATAGAAGATTAGAAGCCAATAGTCACCCAAATCTCTTCCATAAATACATGCCTAAAACTTCTCTCAACCTGCTCAATGCACATAAAGTCTTCTTTAAGATCACACAGACTTGTTTATGTGGTTTAGAGCACTGTGTAACTGTGAACTGTAAAAATGAGTTAAATTCTGATGTAATCCATGTTAAGATGTTATGATACTATTGAAGTGTGGACTCTTTCACATGTCCTGTTAATACAGGAAACATACAACCTGCATTTAATACTCCTCTCCAGTTTTATAGTCCCCCCTGCACGCATTAAACTTCCACCTGCTTCCCCTTTGCTCATTACAAATACACAGGCATGTGTCTATTGCTGTGATGCATATGTAAGACATTTAGTTTTGTGAAATCATTGCTACTTAATATATCAAACATGTTTATGATGTGATGACACATCACACCTGATGTCCTGAATAACACTCGAAAACAATATTTTGGAGATGGGACGTTCCCAATCCCAGTCCTGGCGACCCCATGCTCTGCACATTTTTGTGTTTTCTCTACTCTACTGAGCCAAGGAGTTGCTTGTAAATTGGTCAGTAAGTTAAATCAGGTGAGCAGGATGACACAAAACACAAACATATGCATGGTGTGGGGTCTCCAGGACTGGAATTGGGACCCCCTGTTTCTAATAATGCTGTCAGGTGGTCTCGGTTTTATCTGAAAAACGAGTTTCCCACTAGAAAGCACTACATAAATGGCTGAGTTGTGACACACCACTGTTTTTGTCATGGCAGAGGACAGAAGCAACAGTCAAACAATGACGAGCATTCAAATATACGTTTTAAACACGTACAGTTAGCCCACATTTTATATCTGCTTCATAAGAGTTCAAAAACACAAGTAAAATAGGCCAAATCTGATGGATGCTCGCTAATAAACTACAACACCCAATTCACAGCTTCAGAATTCTGTTTATCTCTCACACAAACCACATGAACACGCACACCAGGTGAACATGTTCCTCCTTAGAGAAAACTGCCAGGTGCTGGTCAGAGCAAAAAAGATGAATCTTAATTTGTAATCACATAGGCAATAGCACATGCCGCAGGGATGGGCTGTACCACTAATTTTATTTTCGATCCCGATACCAATCCCAATACCTATACTTTGTGATTTCTACAGTGCAAACCAGCAAAAAAGTGGATATTAAAAATATATTTGAAAGCCTTTACATTCGTATTACATAAACTGCCACATAAACTATATCAGATACATCAACAGCTTAGCGTTTAACATCTCAATCACGAAGCAGTGCTACAAACACAAAGACTAAACCACATCTGTGAAAGTGAAACTAACTAGAACACACAACTAACAGGAGTATATATGCCCCCTGGAGGGTGCACTTATCACAGTTCGGGAGCTACTGCTCTATTCAAATCAGCATTTACACCAGAACACAATGCACTTATGCTTACGTACTGTACTGAGGGAAATTAATTACTCCTCTTTTGTGATCTATACCCTGGCCTTCATGTCTTCATGCACTGCTTAAAAGCACTTTTGTGTGATATAATGAAGATTTTTCTAATCAGCCATTCATCATTATGGTCACCACAGTTTTATCCACATTGTATTATTGTGTTTTTAAGTTTTTTTTTGTCAAAGAGACCTTTACCCTTAGTTTGCACAAGAAGAAACTCACATGAGTTACGGAAAATCGTGCTTTTGCAGTCAATGAAACAGTAGCTGACTGTCAAGCTGTCTGGCTTTATGAAAAAAGGCTTTAAATAGAACATCTTTTTCTCTTTTTCCCTCAGATTGGCAAGGTTGGCCTCAGTTTTGCATGAAAGAGTGCGTCTGTGTGTGGGTTTGTGCGTGTGGGCAAAACACACACTTGGATAGACTCGAAAAGGTGATGCATCAAAGGTATCTTCTTCATGCATTATGAGTTTCGTGAGTTAAAAGCGTATGCCTTCATTTTAGATTCATTTCCAGATGTCAGTTTTAAGCTAAAAATCAGGTTGCCATCCTACTGCACAGATGCATTATAACATAATCCGAGCAGAAACACAGCAAAGCCCACAGCCATATGATATGAGACGTGCTTGGAGATTGGGGGATTTAAATGAAATACATTGCTCTCTGGGTCCCTCATGTAATTACTTACCTTACTGTGCTTGCAGCATATTACCACTAGCTGTTCTCTCCTATGACTCACTAACTTGACTACAAGGCATATCGACCCCATAAAGAGGGTTCAAAATGATTATGCATATCATAGCATCAACAGGTATGCTAACACACATTACCAGTCATAATATGAAAAGTATTGGAACTACACAGCGTGCAGTTGAATGCAAAAGTTTGGGTGCCAAAAACGGTGACACAGCCATTTTAAAAGTGAGGGGGGCACCATTGTCAGT
The DNA here is from genome assembly GCA_023558415.1 of Piaractus mesopotamicus. Classification (NCBI taxonomy): domain Eukaryota; kingdom Metazoa; phylum Chordata; class Actinopteri; order Characiformes; family Serrasalmidae; genus Piaractus; species Piaractus mesopotamicus. The sequence goes on along the minus strand of JAILXH010232909.1, from coordinate 49,514 downwards.
ACATGACACACCTCAAACCCCACACTTGTATGTTCAGTATTACTATTATAAAGCCTGCAGCAGTACATGCATTTTACTATTAAGCTAATTTGAGTGCTTGGGCCAGTAATATACCCCACAGGGAAGTTAACCAGCTCACAAACATATGGTCTGAAATTAGACTTTGAAAGTTTTTAGCTGAACACACGATCTGCTCCAAGAACACAAAACTATGGTTTTGCTCCAAAATAAGGAGGTGACCTATCACTGACCAGTGGTGGGGTTGTTATTCAAAAAATATTTCATTCCAAATGAATTGGATCACTTTACTTATTACTTCCAGGGAAAAGTAATCTCCCAATTCTCAGTACTTACTTTCTAAACCTCAAACAATCATAAACAGCCAGTCTCACATCATTTAAAAGGCATCTGTCCATCTCACAAGATAAATCCAGTGCAAGAAGGTGAAAGTAAAACACCAGTAGCTGGCTGCTGGATGGGAAAAATCTACTTAAGTGACCATTTAAACAGAGAATGCAGTATTAAATACTATTCATTAAAAGTTCACTTAAATAGCAAAAAATGGGGCCACTCTCCCAATTTACTTCTGTGTCGCTGAATTAGCTCATTGTGCGCTGTTTTAGATAAAAAGTTAAAAAGAAATTGCTTTCTTGTTGATATTCGAATAATATTTACAGATTTGAACATTAGAATAACAAATGCCCGCCCCTAGTGATAAAACTACTACTTTACACTGTTCTTTTTTCCTTCGTTTCCTGCAGCTTGTTCTCGGCTAATACCGATTTAACAAGCTCAATCGGCCGATAAAGAGCTGACAAAGAGCCACTAAACCTCCCTCAGTTCGTGCTAAACTCTGTTGACTCGCAGCAACAGCAACCCACAGCATAATATTTCAAGCAAGGACACTACAGCCTTAGTTTTAGCTTGCCTAATTCTGTGTAGTGTGATTTCACTTTCCTTGGTTTCCTGCTGCGGTTTGCACAGTGTTATTGGATGAATCATACATATCACAGTCGTCGATCAAGATTTCTGGGTGGAACCTCAAAAGGCATAGGTAGATATGTAGCTGTGTGCCTGACTTTTTGTAAACTTCCATATAAACAATACAACAAAACTAGCACACAACTGAATTAAAACAGTGATACATTTTACATTTCACTGTGCTGACTTGGAAGATAATGAAAATGTGTTAATATGCTAACTCTGGGAAGTGGGAAGTGAAATCAGGATGGGGATGTGAGACTGGGCTTCACACCAGCACCCGAGTCATTTTTTGTTGAACGAATGGTAGTTGGCAGGTTAACTTGTGGTGCATTGCCACCACATACTGTGGGCTGCCGAAACTCCTTGCTTAATTTGTCAGTCAGTCAGTCAGTGAAATTACCTGTTCTAGGCAATATGTATTTCAATAAGTACTTCAAAAAGTGCCTGTTTTCTGTGCCATGGGAATTGCTTTGTCTCACCCAGTCTTCAGCTGCAGTTTCTTAGCTCTTTATTAATTGTCACCAGATATCTAACATTTCAAATGTTTGTGCCCTTTGTCTTGCTTGGTTATTTTTGTGGTATTGATGTCATTTTGGTTTATGGCCCCTGTTGTCATAGCTTGTTCATGCTTTTTGTTTGTGTTGTATCTTTTATAATTCCCAGTCTCTTTTCTGTTTAGTTTTTCTAGTTTATACCACCCTATACTGCTACTATTTTGTTTGCATATCCCTAGAGTTTATGTTTTTGCCATCTGTTTTCCCCTGGTTGGGAAAACAGATGGCAATCCCATGGATTCTAATAAACTTAACTTGCACATGCATCATACCACCTCTAGCTTGTCACAGGTATCAATTACTGACTGGCATTTCAAATAATTTTGTAGTTACATACTTTAACAAAAAGGATTATTGATTACTCAAAAATAAAAACCTCTTAAATGCATGCATGTCTGATATAATTCCCATGAAATAAGTGGGGTCTAGGTTTCTTGTGAGATCTGATACCACATCTACCCTTACAAAAAAACATTTATTCATTATTTTTCAGTTTATTCAATTGTGCTATTAGTACACTTCTAATTAATTTTAAAAATAAGTAAATATGCTTTCAGTTTACTTTTTATGTACCTGTTAGAGATATACTAAACAATATTTTACTTAAGTATATTTGGCTTATATTGAGAAGTATGTAGAAAAGTTTAAGTATATTTGGCCTACACTTGTACTTATACATATACTTATATATGCATAAAAATATACTTGTATATACTTGTAATTATACTTGGTATACGTTTCAGGAGAGGAGCCTGGTGATTTTGGGGTCAGTTATCTTCGGTTCTGTGAAAGCTAACAGTGCAATCCAAGGCTCGTTGGAAAGGACATGTCACACTCTACTGACTTGTGAGGTTTAGCTTTTTAAAGTCGAATTTGTAAAGTTACATATTGCAAAGCATTCCCTTCTCCTCTGGGTTTGTTCATGACATCATCAGTGATTAGTCGAGGTCCACTTGACTTTCATCACATAACTGTTGACTCCTGAAGTTGTGCAATCCCTGCTTCACAGTATAGTTACATTACAAAATAAAACCTAGATGTAAACTAGGTGTGTACTCAAAGTTTACTACTCTTACACAAAAAGAATACTTAATGCATACTTTCATAAACTAAAAAGTGTACTAGTATTACATAAATAAGAAACTAATAGTATACATATATTACTTGCGGTATACAAAGATTGCTATCGTAAACTAAAAAGTGGGCTAGAAGGACAACCCTGCTTCCAAAAAAGTTGGGACACTATGCAAAATGTAAATAAAATCAAGTTCGAAGTGAGCATATATTTTTTGAAAAACAATACTATATATAATAATAATTTCTTAGTTTCAGCATTTAATATGTCTGTCTTCGCATTTTTTAATTAAATATAGGATTTTTGATTTGCACATTATTGCATTCTGTTTTTATTTACATTTTGTACAGCATCCCAACTTTTTATATACGAATCACAGTGTAGTTGCAGTGCAAAATAAAACTTAGATGTGCTAGTGAACTACTTGTATATTCAAAGTTTACTACTTTTACACACTTTTTTGTAAGGGTCCTGTTGAATTTCCAGTATTATACTGGTTGAAAAGGTTCTATGAATAGATCATAACAGTGGTTCTTAAACCAGACCTCAGAGACCCCTGATGGTATATATTTTTGCACCAACCTATCTTGCAACACGTAGGGATAGAGTAAAAATATGGACCACTGGGTTGTAATGTAAAGAGTATTGGTTGAGTCAGTTACTCAGGCCAATCCCTAGTATGGATGAAGGGTGCTAAAGGTAGTTGACTTACAGTGATTGGATCACTGCTCCTTTTAGATATTAAGTAGGTGCTGAAATCTGATGTTGTACTCGAGTGTTCAGAAAATGTATCTGTAATTTCAGGGCTCTATGTATCAAAAAGAGCTTCCTATTAAGTTTCTTGAGAGTTCCAGCTCTGAACAATTCTCATTCTGTCTCATCAGCTAGGTTAAAGTGATGTAATGAGAGGAGCACTGTCTGAACTTTGCATTCTAGTCCTCAGCTTCTGTGTTGAGGGTTTTCAGTATGAACACTTTCATCAGAATAATCAGACTAATAAAGTGGGGGAGCAAGTGATGAGGGAAGAGAACGAAAAAGAGGCTGATGAATAAAAGCAGTATCCTGACAAAGCATTCATATAAAAGGGGGATGGGCAGCACGGTGGTTCGTATTTAGCATGCCGCAGGCGGACCTCATTAAAGCCTGGCTGTGATGAGACCAGCCAGCGTTTGGTGAGGAGAGGAGATTGGCCCTTTGATCTGTTTGGTTTCCTCATTACAGCTGCAGGTTGGTGACCCCCTCTGTGGCAACAAAACAAATCTCAAAATCGTACGGCTTACCTAAAACCCTAATACTTGCCCAGTGTAGCTAGATTAAACTCCATTTCTTCCAAATTTAGGCTCTGTGTGGAGGCCTTTGGCATTGATCTTGAATCATGTACTTTTGTCCAAAGGCTCGTCACCAAGTTATCTCACCATCAACAAGAAAATCTAGCCTCATGTGAGACTAAATGTACAGCGTCCATCAACACTGCTTGTGATATTTTTTCCTCCATTGAGGCAATTGAGTAGGTGAGATGAAGGATATTGAATATTGTTGCTAGACTGAAACCTTACTAAACTGAAATGGTAACTTTATTGGAGTTAGTCTCTCAGGAACAGACATGATCTTGTAATGAGAATACATGTCTGGAGACAACTTGTTAAACATTTGGTATTGGACTGTGGTGAAATCTGCCACAAGCAAGAGTATGCCCCCTCTAAAACCCTCAAACAAATTTCCGTAGTCCGAGCAGTTTTAATGTCCAGAGTAGTCAATAACACAAACAAGCAAGCTTGCAAAATGCTATTGTTAGTTAATTATTTTTCCCTTGTGAGTGGTATTGTACATTTTAACTGCATGTAATGTGTTCTCAAGATATATGACACACATGTACATGCTTAATTTTGTTTATTTTGGAGAGATTTTTCAGCCACGCTGACTACAGCTACATCCATGGGCTAACGACGTGTTTTCTATCGGACAATGCTTTGATGAGCGCACCATCGCCCCCTACTCAAAACAGAATAAATATCATTGAAAATGAGGATGTATGCATGATTATGGCAGTCCAGTGCCCACTGATGTGGTTAGCATGTTACTTTAACATTGTTGTGGTCATCACTGCAGCCCTACATGTTTTACAGCCTTCATTGCTGTAGAAATAAGGAGCATCATTTCTTTAAAATTCCATCATGTTCTTAGCTCCACCTTCGGTAGTTCATCAAAATGCATAAACTGCACCAGTTCCCAAGTCTGAGCTAAGAACATAGAGGTTTTTTTTTAAGATTTCCTTTTGGCAAAGGAGAAGTAAGCCATGTTCTTAAAGCAGTGAAAGTTCTAAAACATGTCCTGTGACATTTTATAGTCATAGTGAGGTGCCCTGCAGCTAACCTGATCCCAGGTTTCATCACATATATGCATGCCTACATTGAGAAGGAAAGTAGAGGATGTAATCTGGCCTGGTGCACAATAGAGAAAGCAGGAAACAGCCCCTGGGCTGTGTGCTGATGGAGGAGAATGATGGAGGGATGAAGACTAGAGGAGAGCAGAAGACCGTGTAGCACCATTTAGAGTGGCTGTGAGTCTAGGAAGCTTTATAAAAGTTTGAGTATCGGGATGAGTAATGACGAGGAGAGAGAAAGAGAGGAGAGAGAGGGTCAGGAGGGATCTGCTTACAGCAGAATGTGATTAAAACAACGCTATACTCCGTTTCAGTCCAAAGCACTGTTGTTACTGTTGCTTAACTGGTATAAACTGACATTCTCTCACTGTTTTATGTTTGCCTTAGATTGCAATTGGTTGCAGTTATCGCCAGCAATAACAAAAGTATGTAATCTGATATTATTTCTCACTTTTCTGATTTTATTATGATTGGCAATCCAGTTCAGGTCATAAATGTCAAAACTCAGACAAAAATAAGGAAAAAACATCTCCATTAAGCTAATTTCAGCTAGTATTCCTGTGTGATTGCTGCTGTGTGTTAGTGCTAAGCTAATGGTGGTGCACATAAACATTTTTGTCCCTTTCTAGATTTGACACAGATGTTTGAAGCTTGTAAAAAAGCTTATAACAAGTATTAAAACATATTTTATCTTGGATGAAGTTTCGTACTGACCCCTGTACTAAAGATCGCTAGTATACAGATGTCTCTGTTGTTTCCATTTCTAACAACTGTCTGAAACCTTGTCATGCTGCTGCTAGTATTCACAGTCAGGGGCATATACAGGGTTTCCAGAAGGCCAGGACTGATGTTTTTTCTCACCCATTAAAAATTAAATCATGAGTGTTGGTGCCTAATTGTTGGTGGTTAATCAGATGTGTAAGACCTAGCTTATATCTACCCAAGTACCACAGAGAAAAAAAGATCAAATGAGTTTTTACCATCACTGGGGGGCTGTTAATGCGATAATTTGACTAAACATGGCCAGACACAGGTCTACAGACATATATTTTTATAGTTCCCAGAAATCATGAGGCCTGAAAATGAATGTCATTTTTTACATGACCATGTGATCAATCATGCAACTTATATTTAAATGGAATAGCAAAATAATGATAACAAGTCTAGATGTCTAAGGTTTAACTGGTGTAAATTGACATTTTCTCATTCCTTTAAAGTCACTTTAGAAAGCCACTTTTAGAAGAGAAGTTTTCAAATCACTGTGATAACAATGCTAACACACTACTTTCCTGCTCTAATTGGCTAAAGTGTCCCGACCTTCAATTTGTAAAGGAGGAGAAGGGGATTGGAACACAATATCTGTTGTTGTAGCAGCAGTCATGGTTTAAGAGAGGCAGAGGAAGTGAAGTGAGGGAGACTGGTCGGAATTTTAAAGAGTTATCTGCCTTCTGGCTCTGAAAGACGTAATCCCTGATTCAGCTTCTTTGGGGGCACCCAGAGACACACGACAAGGGCATGTGGCTTAGATGCCAACTGAAGAGAGAGAGGATGGGAGAGAGACAGATAACAGGAGAAGGGAAAATGAGGAGAATGGAAAGAGGAGAGACAGAGGAGAGTTTGAATAAGTTGCATACAGAAAGGAGGGCTGAACTGTCAGCGGAAGAGAGAGATACAAAGGAAGACAGGCATAGTGAAGGACGCTGAAGCTGAGCACAAAAAAAGAGGAAAGACAAAGATCTAGCAGATTAAAGATAAATTAGCATCAAGACACACATACAATACATGATTGTAATAGAATGGCACTGTTCCAACAGCCATTTTATCAAATTTCTGCCCTGCTGGAACTGCCTTGGTCAACTGTAACTGTTGTTATTGTGAAGTGGAAACATGTTGAAGGAACAGCCACAAAGCAGTAGGCCACACAAGCTCTCAAAGCAAGACTGCCAAGTGTTAAAGCACATAGCGCATAAAATTTGCCTGTCCTTGGTTGCAGCACTCACTACCGAGTTCAGACTGCCTCTGTAATCAATTTCATCCCAAGGACAGCTCCATGGGTTGGGTTTCCCAGGCCAGGCAGCCACACATAGGCTGTTAAGCATGGCCATAACTAGCTATGAGGACACAAAGGTCCAGACCTTGGTACTTGCAGAAGGTTTTTTCACCTTCGTAAGATTTAACGTGGAAAAAGCGGATAATGGATAATAATGGATAGGCACCTCACAATTCAACTTGATTACGATTAAGAGCGCTACAATTTGATTTTAAAAAACGATTATCGATGCATCTTGATGCATCTTTTTTTCTATGCAGGATTTCTTTTTTCTCACTGTGTGAGGACTTGGTACTTTTAAAGCAAAGTATTTATAATAGTCCATAAAGAATTGAGCTGCCGTTCATCTGTGATAAAATGCGCAGTTACGGTGAAATAAGATCCAGTGGCAATAGATGTCCACGCAGCAGATTACAGCTATCCTACCCGTTTTCTTTTGTATTTTTTTGATTTTGTAACTTCGGTTTTGGTCCTGTTGTAGAGAGTGGGGGTGGTCACTGTGTCAGAAGAATATCTTCGGGACAGGACGCTGAATCTCAGCTCCAAAGTGTGCAACATAGCGGTCACTGCAGTCTTTCCAGCTAGTAGCTAACAAAAAGGCAAACAAAGAGATTTAAGACGAACATTTTGAGATAAATGGACTTATTTGCATTTATAAGCAGCGCAGTTGGTTTCCTGGAACGTTAAACCTACAACGAGAGACTGTCAAACACTAACAAGTTGCAAAGATGAAGTCAGCTTCTCTTTTAAATTTTCCCGTTCCACCTTAAATGGTGCCGCATTTACCTTCTGGTGCCTCAGGTAGAATTTAAGGTGGAACAGGAAAATTCGAACAAGAAGCTGGTGAATGAGAAGTGACTTCAGCCTTGTAAACAGTCGAACGTTTAGAGACATTTTACAAGAAACTGTTCTACTTTTGAGGAAAAGTTTTCTGGCAGAGATGGGAGGAAAGCGGCTACAGCTAAAGCTTAAAGTAGAGCAAAGTAAGTCTGCGTTTTCGTTTATATTGTTTAGCCTATAGTAGGACATCAGCACATACTGACACATATTGAACATAAAATGTTGTGGCTCCCAAGGTGGTTTCTTTTATGTTGAAAGGACAAAATGGCTCTTCTTAACATTTGGGTTGTCGACTCCTGACCTAACCTAGCTTTTAATGCAAAGGGTGCCGGTCGGATTTCTCACTCATCCATGTGTGTCTTTGTTATGTGCCGCCACAGAGTGTCCGGGCGCAGCACTTCTGCACTTCCAAGTTCCGCCCTTTGCGTTCCGTCAACATTACGTTATAAATTAAAATTTAGAAAATCGATTTTTGACGTTGTCAGAATCGTCCACGTCTGCATCGTGATGCATCTAAGAATTGATTTTTCCCCCCACCCCTAATGGTTGCCTACTCAGCCCCTCATAGAGCTTTTCAATGAAGTGGGACAATAATGTTTTTTAAGCCACATTTTTTGGATAGTTACATATCATTTGTTTTTCGTGAGGGCTGTCGCTGTGTTGTAGCCAAACAAACTGTTATACTCTAAGCCACACTCTCCACCAACAGCTTAGCCACTGTTGCTATGTGTAAATGACTCAAGCCTTCAGTTAGTTATCTGCACCCATCATGTTTGTAACTATAAGGATGCTGAGGTCCTCTATAGTTTTTGAAAGCGTTTTATGAGATTCAGTGTGGAAACAATGAGATTATATAATCACCAGTGACTGACTCTCAGCTGACCTCAGAACAGCGGTGGTTTGGCCATAGACTTAGCTTCCCGCTGTGTTTATCTCTGTGTACGAGACGCTACGCTAACTCTACCCAGAGCAACTTTGACTTCTTGAGATGTAACTTTTCAAGGTATGCACCACACATACTATAGGCTAACATACAACATGGCTATGATAAAATGTGAGAGTTTGTGAGGGTAAGTAACAGATTATGATAGTAAAATGCTGAATCATCGTGCTTTAGTCTAGTTCCAGTAGCTGCTGTGTTTAGGCTACAGGCTCTGTAGTTGCTATATTAGCAATTAGATGAGAAATTAATGGCAGCTCAAAGTTGTACTGTGTTACCTACTTATAACATACTACAACACCAACATGAGAAAGTTCACTGTTAACCAGCTTATTGATGGCACAGTATCATGTAATGTAATTCAGAAATCAGCAGGTACATTTGGCTGAATTATGTCTGATTAACTGTGTGAGTATCTTCCTTCCTGTTAACTGTGGTTTTGTAGAGACAGACTTTTATAAAGTACTTTTAATGTTTGCTTTTTCAGTAATCAGTGAGGACAGAAGAGGAAGAAAGCAAATAAGACACAGAAAGCACAGAAACTGAGAGACAGAGAGAGGTAAATGAAATAAAATCAACTTATATATATATATTGGTGTCAACATGTATTTTCAGCTGAAATGAATGGGTAAATAAATAGGTATATTATTAATAAATAAAATTAAAGAGGGTAACTGATGTTTATGGAACAGTAATAGCAGTTTATGGAAGACTAGAGGGATGGGAAAGGAATAAATGAAAGGAAAAGGTACATAACAATTATGGATGAATAAAAAGGAGGAATGATTTGGTTAAAAGACAAACTGACGTTTGTTGTAATACATATATTTAGCAGTTAGTTTAGTCACAGTCTGCTGCATTGGCGTGGTGTAAAGCACACCAGCACCAGGCTCTGAAGCAGTGAAAACACATTTAGGAGTGATGGATCATGCTTCTCCATCTGGAAGTCTAATGGCTGAATCTGGATTTGGCAGATGCCAGGAGGACCCTACCTGCCTGAATGAATAGTGGCAACTGTAAAGTCTGGTGGAGGAGAAATAACAGTTTTAGGATTGGCCTGGGCCCTTTAATCCCAGTGAGGGAAAATAATAATATTATAATAATATTCTACAGCATTCTAGAGAGGATTCCTGGCCTGTTTCTGCCTGACACTGCCCCTAAGCACAAAAAGGAAAGCCAGTAAAGTTTGCCAAGTTTGGTGTGGAAGAACTTGATCTGACCTCAACACCAGCCAATACTTTTGGGATGAAATGAAACACTTAACCAACAGAAAGATAGAAATAAGAAAGGAAGACAAATCCTGCATGTAAATGTCTGAAACTAAACAAATCTGAGCAAGGCAGGCTTCAACAAGATTTGTCTTATTCCTACTTTGACTAGTCATAAAGCCTCTACTGTTTTTGTAACTTTATTTAAGGAGCTTCTACCAAAATGTTATGTAGATAAAAATGAATGTAAGCTAACACAGTCGGTTAACATTATATGTGCTAAAATTTCAAGCAGCATATGTGTGACTTGGTGATGTCATGCCAAATTATTTGCAGTAACCAATTGTGTCACTCCTATAGTCGCATGCTGAGAATCATACACACACTAAGTGGGGGATACTGTAAAGAATGTATTTAAAGCATATGACATCATTATTCTTTTCATGTTTAAAAATCAAGATTAGGCTTATTTGGGGCTTAGAACTGGCCTACAGCTCTGCACACATTTTCGCTCCCAACAGTTGGCAAGGGAAGCGATTCAGCTCACTTTAATGAAATGCATTGTTAATTCAAATAGTGCACGGCTACTATACATTTTGAATATATGAATAAAACATAAAAATACCAGCTCCACTCTAAAACAAACACGCATAGGTCTGACTACATTCAAATTAGTTTAAAGTTTAGACATTTTCTTATTATTTTTAGCAGTTGCAGAAAACTATCCTGAAATCCGGGGGTGCTGCCGCACCCTCAGCACCGTCACTTCCCGCGTCCCTGTCACTGGGATTATTATTGGGTGAGCACAGGTGTAGTTTAAACTTTAAAAAATTCAGTTTTTCTCTTCTCACATTCAAGTGAGGTGAAGGGTGTGGGGGAAATACTTTTGTTGTCCACCTGGTTGATAAAAAACATTATAAAATTAATAAACATTTTGCTGTTGTCGGAGCAAAACCTCGTATCTCCAAAATTATCACTTTACAGGAGAAGGAAAAAACCTACATTACTCTACATGACTTTATTCCAAGTCATTTTGGGTTAATTCTTTTGGTCCATTCTTCATGAAATTTACACACAATGTAAAGGCCAACAGGCATTTTCAAATTATGTCAAAAACTGAAAAATGACAAAAATGGAGATACAAGGTTTTCTTCCGACAGCAGCAATTTGCTTGCATTAGTATTAACGTTAACTGCTTCCATACAGACCTTGCTAATTTTAAACTGTCGTAGGCATTTTACTTGGATCATATCTGCAAGCTACATTTATGTCCTTAACATTACATTTTCTTTGTATTTCACTTGAGTCATTTGGGCCAGTCAACTGAAAGTTTTAAATTCATAGAGATATTCAGATATCTGACTTAGCCAGCCATGAGGACTAGAGCCCAGGTCAGAGAGACTGAGAAACATAACTCACCAGAGAGAAGTTGCATATGAAATATTAAGGAAGAAAGAGCAGCAGAGGATTAATTTAGTTTTGCCTCAAATCCCTTAGGAATATTTCCTTCTATGTCGAGTGAAGGCCAAAACGCATGCAATGGCACACAGAAAGCAGAGTGTAGTGCTGATGTGCATACTAATACTACACTCTGAATATTTAGCTGTCACAATTAATCATTAACTGTCAAAATGAAGTATGTCGTATAGGGAAAAAAGGCTAGCTCTGAGGGACCTTGCTTTGTAAGCATGCTGGAGCTGTACGAACCGCAAAGCATCAGGTATCCCTGATAAGCAAACCACAAATATCCCATTCAATTCAAAGAGGCATGTTTAAAGTGAAAAAGTAGCCACTCATAAAAACATCAGTAGCATCTTGGGGAAAATGTTAAAAAATGGAGTTCCACCATCTCTGAAATTTCTGGGCTTCTTCACAGTTTGCCTCAAATAAGCAGCCTGGGGCCAGCCTGATTACCAAATCAAACAATACAACATGTTTGCCTTGTAACGGAGGTCCAACTAGCCAGCATAAAGCAAATTCCAGTGAAAAACATGCAAAATATTGTTGTAGGCAGACTTTATGTGATCTCTTCTGCTTCTATAACAACTGCAAACAGTCTTTGGTATAATACACATTTGAAGGCATGCCAATGGTTAGTATGTATTCTGTTTGCAGTTTCATCTCAGTGAAGGTCATGCTGACCTTGTATCACATTTGTATTATAAACTGCAATGTTATATAGCATTAGAATAAAAGGAAAGTTACTGGCCGGTTGACATATATATGTGATGGGATGCATATATGACCAAAAGTAATTAACCAAAAAAAATCATTGGCTTATAATTTAATGTTTGCATGTTGTAATTTACCATAGTTGTTATTAGCAGTGTGATATATACAAGGCCTCACAAAACCAGCATTTTAAAACAAACAAGAAGTACACAATATGCTCTCAGACAAAGGCTGCCCTTTCATGCTTTAACCTAATTTCACTCGTCTCTCTCCCCATGGTCTGAGCCCCATGTGTATTATTAATGGCTGCGTGTCTCATGCTGGACAGAAGTGGGTCTCGGGGGTTCAAGGGTGGACACTCACTGCCCGGGGGCTGGCGGGGGAAGTGATATGGAGTGATGGATGGGGAGGGGAGAGAAAGGGTACAGGGGAGAGAGCAGGGGCTGATGGGAAAGACAGATATGCCACTGCTTCCATTTCCCCCTCTCTTCTCCCCATGTTCAGTTCAGAGCACATTGATGAGAGTCATTACTCACTGAGGAATAAAAGCCCAAGTCAAATTAAGGCAGGTGTCTCTGTTAACCCGCTTTCTCCCACCCCATCTATTTATCTATCTATCTATCTGCAACTGCATCTGCATCATTGGACAGACACACTTGGAGGAGAAACTGCCAGTTTTCAATTTTCTTTATTGCTAAATATTTGTTGCACTAAATTATTTCAGATCCTCATGCACAATGTAATATAAGACAAGGAGAACATGAGAAAACACAAAACATAGTTTTTTAATGATCATTTCATTTACTAAAGGACAAACGTTTTGCAACACCTATATCAACCATGTGAAAAATTCATTACAACACATACCAACTAAATACTTCCTATAACTGGTGATCAGTCCTTCACATCGCTTCACATCAGGCTTTTGGCCCACTCTTCTTTGCAGAACTGCTTTAATTCAACCACATTGGATGGCTTACAAGCATAATTGCCCTTTTAAAACTTGCCACATCTCAATGGAGTTCAAGTCAGGAATTTGCTCCAAAACCTTAAATATTTTTCTTTTGAGCCATTCAGAAGTGGAGTTGGTTTTGTGCTTAAAATTGTTGTCCTGCTGCATGATCCAATTGCGCCTGAGCTTCAGATCATGGACTGATGACCGGACATTGTTCTGCAGGATGTTCTGGCAGAGAGCAGAATTTATGGTTCCGTCAAATATGGCAATTCACCCAGGCCCTAAAGCCAGATAAAGCCCTGAAGCCTTTACATCAGATGTAAACCCTGTCTTTCAAAAAGTTCTACTTTCGACCCATGATTTCACAGAACATTATTCCAAAGGCTTGAGAGTCATCAGTGTGTTTTTTGGCAAATGTGAAATGTGTCTTCATGTTCCTCTTGGTTAGCAGGGGTGTTTGCCCTGCAACACCCCCATTGATATCTTTTTTGCCCAGTCTCTTTCTAATGCAATCATGAATGCTTACCTTATCTGAAGTGAGCACGGCCTGCATTTCCTTAGATGTTTGTCTGGGTTGTTTTGTGACTTCTGTCATTGCTGTGCTCTTGGGGAAATTATGGTAGGCTGTCCACTTCTGGGTAGATTCACCACTGATTCACCAAGTTTTCTCTGTTTGAAGATAATGGCTTTTAGTATGGTTCACTGGAACAAATATACAAAAATAGAAAAAAGAGAAGGTGCAAATATCTTTTCGGGGCACTGTATATAGTCTGTATATACACAGTATATTTTCATTTGGTCTTCATTTTTCTGGCATGCTCATTGTTTCCATGTCACTCTTTTGTTTGCCTTGTTACTGTGATTTCTCTGCTGTGATTTGCTTTTCTCTTTTCTGATGCTTTCTTTGCTTTCACCCACTCCCTCTTTGAACTGTCTATTTAAAGGGACCATATCTCACATTTTGTTATGATTGTGTGGGATTATGTACCAAAACCATTCATAAATCATTTTTACACTATCATTTTCCAACCTCTCACAATCCCATAGGCTGTTGGTGCGGCTCTGGACAGCAGCAGTTGTTTTCACATGAACATGAATGGGTGGAGTTAATCTGCTGTAGGCTAAATAGGTAGATTTGTCTAAATGGTTTGCTTGACATCACAAAAACAACAAATCCAAAATGGGCTATTGCAGCTTAGTTTCCATTTATAAACTGTTTGGACTGAAAATTGAACAGTACATCTTCGAAACTTTATCTTTATGAAAGTCCTTTTTTTAAAAAAAAAAGTGAGAGAAATTTGTTTTGCCTCATACAAGCTCTTAAAAACTAAGCCAAATTCAAACAGTCCAGCTCACCTGTATGCTGTGTGTGACTTACAGTGAACAGGTTGCATCATTCCTATGAATGTAAACTGAGCTGGAGGTCATATGTACTGTTTCAGCTTTAAATCTCTGTCTGGCTGTCCCTTCCTCCATTTGGGCTGCTATCTGTCCTGTGGACTAATGGACATCAGGTCACATTAGTGTAGTTGTGCGAGACAGAGCATTTTAGAGGGTAATATTCCATTAGCAGCCAGATTCCCCCTGCCCCTTCATCAACCCTTATACATTACACACACACACAGCTGCGATATCCACCTTCGCAGTCAGTTACGTTCAGTATTAAAAGTAACACATTACAGTAATGTGATTACTTTTCCTGTAACAAAGTAGTATAATGCATTCCAGTTTCAATCATGGGTCTCAACCACTAAAAGGGCCACATTAAATCTTAAATCTGCTAATATTAATAGAAAATTTAAATAATTTTGCAGGCTGAATAGGATGGTGTCACGGGCCTGACTCTGAGAGAACAATATTAATTATGCTTGATGTATTTAAAATGTAAGTTTCCTCTATATATTCTATAAACTATGTGAACACCCCTCCTAATCATTTAGTTTAGGTGTTTTAGCCACACTCATTGCTAACAGGGGTATAAAATCAATCTCCATAGTCCAGGGGTGCCCAATCTTGGTCCTAGAGAGATCTACCACCCTGCAGAGTTTAGCTTGAACACTAATCTAACACACCTGATTCAGGTAATAAAGGCTTTCTGGGGCATCTATATATTAGAGCCAGGTGTGTTGGATCTAAACTCTCCAGGGTGGGAGATCTCCAGGACCAGAACTGAGCATCCTTGCTATAGACAAACATTAGAGATAGAATAGGCTGTACTGAGGAGCTCATTGACTTTAAACATGGCACTGTCATAGGATGCTACCTTTGCCACAAGTCAGTGCATAAAGTCTCTGTCCCTCTGAACCTGCCCTGGTCGACTGTGAGTGCTGTTGTTCTGATATGGAAGTAGCTGCTTAGTTCCAGTGAAGGGTAATGGTAATGCTACAGATAAGGTATTTTAGACAATTATATGCTTATAATTTTGTGGCAACTGTTTGGTGAAGGCCCCCTCCTGCTGCAGCATGATTTTGGAGTTTGACAAGTTTGGTGTGGAGAAAATCTGGTACCCTGATTTCAACCCCACTGATTACCTTTGGGATAAACAAACATCAACTGTGTGCCAGGCCTTCTTGTCTGACATCAGTGCCTGACCTCACAAATGCTCTTTTGACTGCATGGGCACAATTTCATACAGAAACACTGCAAAATCTTGTGGAAAGCCTTCTCAGAAGAGTGAAGGCTTTTGTAGCTGCAATAAGGTTTTGGAATGGATGACCAAAAGCTCATATAGGTGTGATGATCACGTGTCCACAAATTTTGGCCATATAATGTAGATTATTCATGCCCGTTCTTGTATGTAATTTGCTTGATTTTGATTGAGATTGTGAATACCAGCATGTGAGCATGTGATATGCTGTAACCTTAGCAAGAAATGTGCTAAAGCATCTAATAATGCAAATATGAAAATGGATGGATGCTGAAGAGGCCCAAACTCACTTAAACAGTTTCATTCAAAACCAGCCCTTTAAGTTTTACATTTTATTTCAAGGCACTTGTTTTTGTACTGTTTCTAGTGGCTAGTTTCTAGTTTTTAAAACAACATAGGCCATTTTAATTACATATAAGTAGCTGTTCTTGTTCAAAGGCAGAGATAACGACAAACCTTTTAAATGATGTTTGCTGTGATTTCTTTCTAAATAAATGACTAAAAAGGACTCTGAGTACTTTCCAGCTAGTACAGATTTGTATAGATTTTACAGAGTAACATAAGTAAGACAATGAGTTTTGAGATTACTTTTCCAGGAAGTAATCCCATAACAGTTTGAGAGAAGGAATTAGTAATTTGTAATAGATGACTTTTATTGAGTAACTACTCCAACACTGATGGCATGCTATATCCATATTTGTAGTCAGTTATAGGCCATACTCTTATATGCATCCTGCCATACACACATTTTCTGTATATTCAGCCTGCTCAGTGATGTATTATTGGTTAGCATACAGCAGCTATTTCTAAGTGTTTGCTTCTGCATTGACAATGAAGTGCTCAGTCAACAATAAGTAGTGAGAAACATTTAAGCAAACAAGCGAGTGTGAGTCAGGGTTGCTATCTTGTCATCTTTGTGAATTAGAGGAATTGTCCATGTATATTTTGCGTCAGCTGCCACAGTTTTTCATTACAATGAGGCAACATTTTAATTTTTCAATACTGTTTGCCATCTTCATGAGCAACAAAAGCATAAATGTGACTTATTAAAATGTCCCAACTTTGAAATCAAACAAATACATTCAGAACGCAGCCTGTGTGTAATTAGAGAAGCGGCATTTACACAGCCGCCTAATGTGAGTTTGATTAAGTTGGGAAAAGCAATCTTTTGAACTAATCAGATTACAACAGTATCTATTTTCTCTGTTAAATGGTTTGTTTGCTGTTGTGAAGCAGTGGATTTTGCAGACATGGAAAGTAACAAATTACAACTATTAGTAGTATTAAACAGATAGTTACTTTAAAAATGAATTACTGATTACTGATTAAAAATATAATCTGTAACTATCAAACAGCAAAGTGTCTTCAAACGACAACTAGCCTTTGCTCCCCACAAAACAGGCAAAGGGTGCCATTAGGTTCACTCACTTGTTCAGGAGCTCTTTCTCACGTATAGCTTGGATTTCCATAGCTCAGTTTGTGCTGCTTTTTGAAATGCACACCATACACAACAAAGCAGCTCAAACGAATCCTTTTAATGCTGCACATTTCTTAGACACAGCCGTCAGGAAAAGCTTGTTTGTTGCCATGCCACCCGTAAGGATGGGTGGATTCAATGATTTTGGGGCTCAAAAATTTTACCCTTCTTGAATCTCACTACATTAACAGTATTGGAAATGGCCCTAGGCTGTTGCCTACTAGAGGTCTGTGGGACCCACCTCAGTATGTTGCACTGAGGGGCTAATTTTCAATGTCACAGGCCCACACAGTGTGGGTGAGAATGGGAAAACATGTAGAAAAATCCTGCAACTTAATGAAAAGCCAAAACAAAATGATAGCCATCAATGAATAATTGGCATATATAAATAATATCTAAAAGCCAAATAACGAAAAGTATGATATAAAGTAATTCTAACTAGAAGTCCTAAACTAGTTCTAAATAGAAGCAACCAATCATGAATTGCTTTCTTGCAGGCTACAGAAACAGCATCGCCTTCGGACAGTCAGATGGCCACTTAATACAGGTGAATACACGACAGTAAAGCCAACTAAAGCCAAGTCTGACCTATGACGGTTGCCTAATGCAGATGGAAACCAGTTATACAGGTCTGTGAGCAGGAGTGGGACAAAACATTTAGGTTGCAAATGGGAGCGGGACAAACGATGCAGATTTTCGGTGGGAGTGGAAAACAAACACGGGGGTTAAAACTATAAAGCTGCATTATTACCACATGAAAAATGTATTACCACTTAAGTATGAAATTTAACCATAGCGCAGGTTCTGTTGTGAGGGCCTGCTAATTCAGCAAATGTTAGCTAATGTTCTAATGTGCTTTACGTATTACACAGAAAGAAATCTGAACATGATGTAATTACTCTTAGGTCTATACTTTTCTCTGTAAAGCCCTCTTTACATTGTACAATTACAGTGGTCTTATACGTTTATATTTTTATGTTTTTTATATTTTATACTGCATGTCACATTGCCCAAGATGCTGCAAACAACATCTTGGCCAATTTCAAGATGGGTCATACTGTGTGAATTCAGTTATGCTGTGTGTCACATTATATGGCAAAGATTTTCTGGCAATTGATTTACAATGCAACAAAATGCTGAAAGATAGGACCATGCAAGCATAAAAACCTTTTGCATAGCAGTAGCGAGTAGTTGTCTGAACAAAACTTGTTTTAAATGGCTGAGAAGAAAAGGCTGGAGCTGGTCACAGAGGCAGTAAATTGGCATGAAGCATGACAGACCCTGGCTTCTGAACTTGGTGGTAACATCCATTATTTCTGAAGGATTGATTTGTCAAAGCACAGTACATGTTTTCACTGTGTATTAGTCCATTTTAGATGATCTTGAGTCCAAAGAAATCGGCAGAGTTTCTGGCTGTTGTGTGATAGGACAGTCTAAACTTGAAAAACTTTGCAGTCACTCACTGAGGAAGATTATTCTTAAACCATTGGATGTTTTGCTGATATGTTTTAGGCAACAGCGAGCCATGACCCATCCTCACTTAGAAAGCACTGGGCCTTTTCTGGATGCTCCTTTTAAACCCAAACATGTACTGTTTTCATTCAAATATATGTTACAGTACATTTATATATCACTCCTTTCTGTTGATATATGCATCTTACTCACTGTCTCAATTTTTTGGTAAATGGGTTTGTGCAGTTATTTGTATTGAAGTGAATTATCACTGCAGTAGAACTTTTCACCTCTGGTGTTTTGTGAGTGGTGTGTAAGGTGTTTGACTGGTGTGGATGGTGCTGGGGGACTTGTCGTTCTTCAGGCTATTGTGAGATCAGAAAGCGTTTACTGAGCTCTTCTGGAGGCAGTGCTGTAGCTGACACTGCACGTCTGTCAGATACAGTCTGACCCTTATCTACTACTGTCAGTTACACTGCTGCTACAGAGGAGAAAAGCTGAGCAAATCAGACATTCTACATCACACGCTTAGAGAAAGAAGGATGGAGAGAGAGAGATAGAGAGAGAATGGTTCAAATCAAGAAGGAGCTGAAGAAGCAGAAAGAAAGCTAGATGCTCCAGTATAGTGCAGAAAGAGAAAGTTTTGAGGCCTAATCTGTCAAAATGCCAAGTGAGTTCATGTTGACTTTTGAGGAACACTACCTAATAGAGCAGTGGTGTGAGTGTGTGTGTGTGTGTGTGCGCGTGTGCATGCATGGGTAAACAAACACTATCCCCAAACCCACATCAGACATGACCTGATGCTACACCTCCATGTGCAACTAATATATCATACAGACTTGAACCAAAACTCAATGTATTATTTGTAAAATAAAGCGACTTAGATCAGGGATATATGATATAGACAAATGATAAATATTGCACTGTGATTCTGGTACTGTACATTGCAATTGTAAAATGTCTGCAGGATATTAAAGGAGACATAATAATCAAAACTGCATTTGCCTTACCATATATGACATATATGGTGTCACTGTATCTACCATCTTAAATTGTGAAGTGTGAAGAAGAATGCTGTGTCACATTGAACAATAACCCACTCCTCTCAAATAACCATGCTCATTCTGCCAGTCTTCATATTTTTACTGTTGTGTAGCTGCAGTGTCTCTGATGGACTGAACAATGACAACCAGCAATGTTACATATTGCAAACATTTAACAAACATATCTTGGCT
The DNA here is from genome assembly GCA_023558415.1 of Piaractus mesopotamicus. Taxonomy (NCBI): domain Eukaryota; kingdom Metazoa; phylum Chordata; class Actinopteri; order Characiformes; family Serrasalmidae; genus Piaractus; species Piaractus mesopotamicus. The sequence continues at coordinate 29,542 of JAILXH010232909.1, read as the reverse complement.
AGTGACTGATTCAGTCAGCTATTTTTTGTTGATGTTAACAGGCTTTCCATAGGATAATTAGACCTTTCTGTCCTCTGTCTTACTAAATTATGCTCCACTGCAGCCATTGTTGAGATCTCTATCATAGTGCAATGTCCAAACCACATACCCTGCCCCCTACACTCAGACAGCCAATGAGATCTGTAGTCATTAGCATATAAAACCAAGAAACCTTTTCTTCACAGACGAGGAGTAGATAACAGGTAAAACACTTCATACAAAGACTGAATTAAGGTGTAATTTGTTTTACATTCTTTGCAGTTGTCTTTCAAAGAACACAACTATATTAAACAAAAATGAGTGAAATACTTCCCCTTTAAAAACACAGTTGTCAGCCTTGGATGTAACAAGGCTAAAGATCAGCCTGCATTATGTTGACCAAAAATTATTTACATTTGTTGGATCACATGAATACCTTGGTTCAGAAATACTCAAGGAACATCTGTGATTGGTCAGGATGCTCACAGCAACTATATATTGTGCAACCTTAATTTATACTCTAATTTAGAAAATAACATTCGTCCTTCAGCGATACTGAAGCATTTCTGAGTTTATTGCCAGCTTTCTATAACGCCAGATTAATTGTTCAGATTGAAGTGCATAAAATTTTATTAACTCCTTAAATGGCCAGGGCTCACCAAATTTTATTACACACTTCTACAACCTAAAAATAGCTCAGCAAGTTTGTATTGAAGTCCCTGTAGTTACTGAATAGTAAGCCTTAGTATGTAAAGAGCCAGGGATTTTAAGGGGTTAAACTTGGATGGATTACAAAGATGTTATCATAGCGAAGGTAATAACGAAGCCTAATGAAAACACTGATAAGGAAGATGACTACTGATAAAAAAGATGAACGTGTCATTGCTGCTGATGCCAGCGCTGATAAGGGGGTTAATGGCAGTGATAATAACAGATGATGATGATAATGATGATGAGGAGAATGATAGTGCTTTTCTTACGTGCAGATTCGTCCAGGTGAGGCCTTCGCAGTGTATCACACCAGTCCAACGCTGTCCAGTCTATCAAAGCCTGTAGTTCTGTGGACACAGCAAGACGTGTGCAAGTGGCTGAAGAAGCACTGTCCACATAACTACCTGACCTACGTGGAGGCCTTTTCCCATCATGCCATCACAGGTAGGTACAATACCCCATAAAGTTGGTTGCCATACCTTTAACTCAGTAGCATCTCTGGCTATCAAATGAATGGTTACACCATTTCAGCATATCTACCATTCAAAAGATGCAGTAGATACAGTACATGTCATTTGAGCATACCCACTCATAGAAAGGTTTCCTTATTTTGACTATTTTTCATGTTTTGGTGAAGGCATCAAACTATGTTATAACATGTGGAATTATACAATGAACAAAAAAGTGTTAAATCAAAATGTATGACTTTGCCTTGATGCAGCTTATTGCTGCTGTCGGAACAAAACCACATATCTCTATTTTTGCTTTTCAGTTTCTAACTTAATTTGAAAATGACTTTGCATTATGCATCAATTTCATGATGAATGGACCAAAAGAAAAGGCCCAAAATTACTGAGAAAAAAGTCTGGTTACATAGATTTACATTGAAAGTAAAAAATGTATTCTCCTTCTCCTAAAAAGTTGTTATTTTTGAGATGATTAGGAGGTTTTGTTTTGAAAGCATCAATATGGTGCTTGGCTGTCATTCTAGAACCTTGCTGAAAAAAAATTGAAGAAGTTCCATATATTCTGAGCTAGGGCTGCGCAATGTATTGAATATTTCCAATACATTTGCAGAAATAATATATATATTTTTTGGAGGTACAAAATTAGGCAACATTGTGAATCTGACATTGTGACTGATCTTAATAATCTTAAGACCACGGCAGTCACGTAACCCACTTTTTAGCTGCTTCCAAAACTTTCCACTGTCATACTAAATAGTACGTCAAATTGTACCCCTGTACAATTGTTTGTAGTGCATTCATTAGCAGGTATGAGCATGTTATGTTGCAATTGAAAAATCACTATTGTAATCTGTGTCAGAGAGAATGCATGAACAGTACCAAAAGACTGAAAATTCCATCAGGTGTTTCCAAGCTTTTGCATGGTACTGTATGAACAACTTAAAATAAAGTTGAATAAGTTACATAAGATGGGGCAAGGCTGACCTTAGCTGTTTTTGTAAAATGAAAAATTGTTGTTGCAAATGTTGTTTACCAAGTATGTGTGCTTCATATGAAATGCTACACCTTCCAATCTCTCTACAGCCCCCTAAAATGCTACAATATTTCAAATCCCGTTATTGGTTCATATACCAGAGTCACTTACCAACCAATCCGGTATAAATCAACGCTATATCACTTATGACTATCCAGTTATGGATCTTTATCATTTAATGGCTTTGGACTGGGTCATTAAGGCACTAGGGAACCAGAACATTCTCATTTATACAATGCAAAAAGAGTAGAAGTCACCAGAGAGTGAAGGAAGACTGTGCCCTTCCTCTGCCCCAGGCTCGCAGCAGAATAAGTCCAGCAGCCAACAGAGGGCACAGGAGGTTACGCTCCTCATTATATTCCCTGCCAACCCTCACAACTGCATTCGTCTACCTCCCTCTCCCTAATGGACTACTACACTGGCCATAATGTTACACAATCCATCATGCCACGACCGGTCCTGTGAAATCACACTGTCCTGAGGTCAACAGGACTAACAGAGAAAGGAATAACGTTCTCTTCTTCACTTTTCCATTATCCCACAGTAATTTGTGCAGTTACTGTTCAAACTGTTCCTTGAACTGCTGGAATGATGATGAGGAGAGTGCCCGTGAAAATATGACATAGAAAAAAAGGTTTTTGCAAGTGCCCTGAAAAAAGTGATTTGACTCCATTTTTTTTATTCAAATGAGCAGAACTATTACTGTTTCAGTAGTACACTTTGTAACAGTACTCTCTGAGCTTAATCATTGTGATTACTTTTCACTTTTTTTGAGATTACTTTCTTACTTTCTTATTTTTGAGATTTATCATCTAAACTTTTTACTGTCTTCACACTTTTTAAGGCTCACAGAGTAAAAAAATCTCTGATTTTCACAACTCTGAAAATCTACTAGCTGATTTGCTAACTGACTTTAGCTAAATAGCTACTGCCCTCTGTTGTTTTTTGCATTCATTTTCTTTTTATCTTGTTGTAGAACAACAAGGACGATTTTTAGTCAAACTGTAGCTGTTGCTTTAATTTGTATGCTGTTTGCTTTAAATTTTTAATTTGTTGTGCCTGTTAGTAACGGATTTAGTCAACCCTTGCTAATGTTCAAGCTAAACCAGTGGCTAGCTAATAAACCCAGTAAGCCTTGACGGTTAGATATTTGTTAAGTATTTAATTGATGTAACCTCCTTTCATTTTTAACTTAAGCCTTATTCAGATGGGATTAATGGGCATTTTCCTCTTTTACAAGTACTAATCTATGATATTAGATTAGTCATGTCAGTGTTTTTCTCCCTCCTCCACTGATTACTGCTTGAATTATCTACTGTTTTTCAATGAACCCAGCTGTGGTTTTCATTAAAAAAAGGTGTTTAATCACTGCTACTCATCACAGTTAGTTACAAGCTCACATATTCATACTAAAAACATTTCAAATCATGAAAAGATGCTTTGGAAGAGTCTCTAAACTGTTTGCTTTAGCTGAATCTCAAATGCTGTGTTGTGCACTGTGTAAGTCATAAAAAAAAACAGCTTCTGCACACAAGTAGTACATTGAATGTGTAAGAAAAAGCCATTTTTATTCAGGCATGGGGCAATTATATTGGCAGCTACAGGTATAAAGCATTACTTTATATTCAATATATCATCAATTTTCCCTAATCAAATGACCACGTGATGCAAACACTCAGCTGTTTAATAGAAAATCCAACCCACTAGAAACTCAGACTGCGCAAATTTTATCACTGTCCAGATACGAGAGTTTTGTCGCTCAAGAGAGCCCCCCTCCAAAAAAAAACCCCAAAATAATTAAAAACATTAATTATTTAATCAATTATTGGTAATATTAATTATATTAGTTAATTAATAATTATTTTATTAGTTATTTCAGTAGTTCACAAGCAACTTATTCACTTTTATTTCAGCAATTTTTGTTTTACTTTTTTTTTGGTATCCTTTTCTTGTTTTCTTGTATAAGTGAACATACAGTACTCCTAGTTAAGCAGGGACTTTCAGTTCTATTTCCACTCCTGCAAATTTATACACAAATTGCATTGTTGTAAAATATTTTATTAATGTGAAAATTATGTACACATTTGAATCAAGGAAATTCAATGCATCACTTGCTGATGCTTGTTATTGTCACCGTCTTATGGACGCTGGATTACCACAAGCATGCATACTGTGGCAGCTTTTAAACTAAACAAAATATGAATGTATTTATTTATTTTACTTGGTGGGGCTTTAACGGCTTAGATTTTCTTGAATGGCTGGATTGAAGGATTTGAGAAACAGAGCACACCCGGAATGTGTCACGGAAGGAATTTGGTGTCGCGCATGCATGCCTTGAGAAGAGAGCATGTTGAGTGCAGACAAAAAACAAATGTGACTGATTGAATAGTGTTAGAGAAATAGCACTGAAAGTGTGTGTGACGCAGGTCATTGTGGGACACAATGTTTTGGCTTGCAATGTGATCGACTGGGGAAGTTGCTTAAGTTACACTAGTTACATCAAGTCAAGGATGTTCAGTAACTATAACCTGACTGATATGTCATTTGGCTAGATTTTGTGTCAGAAGGGGGGAGGACACATGAAAAAACTACAACTGTGACCCTCCAGCACTTCCTGTGTAGTCCCTAAAAATCCACTTTAATATTCCACTGATTTATTGATTTATTGACAGTTGCTTGTATTTTAAATTTGTTTAAAGTTTTAAAGGGCCAATATTTAACATTTTTTGGTGCTTGAAATTTTTCCAGAGGTCTACTTATTTAAAATTAATGTGATTTTATGCATCAATTAAAGCCAAAATTAATTTTACATGACCAATTTCCTGCCTTCTTTTCTCCCTTAGAATTAAACAGGCTATGTGTAATGATTATGTAGTGATAGATGTAAATGGGCTGTGTTGTTATTGGCTGCCCTGTATTGTGTCTCTTTCAAAAAGCAGTCCAGACTGAAAAGCTCCTTATAGCTTCAGTATTTATGGGCAGTGACAACTGGTGAATAAGCAGATATTCACTATATGGCCAAAGGGATGTGAACACCTCTCCTCAGACGTCGAACAACCTTACATAGGTGGATGGTCAGGTGTCCACATACCTTTGGCCATATATTTCGTATGTAAATAGTTGTTTTTATGACATCACAAAAACGAAAAGTGAAAACGGACTGTATTTGCAGCTTACTTTATACACATGAACTCTAGGGCTGTTATTTATGTTCTTAAATCACATTCTCGCATTCAGCGAATGTGTTTACATGCATTTAGCAAACCAATAACTGTTTTTTAAACATGAAGTCAAATATTAATATGCATCATTTAGAAGATGATTTCATCAAGCATGTAGGTTTCAGCACCACTCCAAAAGTAATTTCTTTCCATTTCATGGATGCTGTCTTAAATGCTGTTTACTATCTGGTTATGTTACTAAGAAAAATGAAAGAAATCAGAGTACGGCTATACATGCACTTTAAAACCTGATTACTAAGCCAAAATCCAGGTCTCTTTATCAGTTTTCTTGAAATCTGATAACAGCTTTAATCTGATCTAAGAAATCAGAGCATGCTGTGTACGTGAAAACAAAATCTGTCAGAAACAAAGGCACTGTTTAACTAAAATTATTAGAGTCTGTTTCATTTTTGATCACATTAAAATAAGTTGGCCAATATTATTAGTTATCAAGATTCTTAGCTCCTTTCATTTGACATTGGTACAGGTGTCTCTTTTACAGATGTGCTACAGATGCATGGGGTTGTATGTGCTACATTTGAGTATTGAACAATAGTGTAGTAGAAGGCGCTGAAGACCTCTTGGTGAGTTTGTCATTGTATATGTGTGAGTGAGAAAAACAGCACTTTTACACTCACTCAAAGAGCAGATTGCTTTTGTAAGCTCCACTTTCACCCTTTTTACTCACTGTTCTCTCCCTCTCTCTCTCTCTCTCTCTCTCTCTACATCTTTCTTTTTTCTTTCTCTGACTTTCTTTCTCTGATTTCTTTTGTCACTCTCTCTCTCTGCCTCTCTCTCTCTCTCTCTCTCTCTTTCAAGCTTACAACAGAACTGTGACAGTGACTCTGGTTGAAAAAAGGCTTTTTTCTCTCATCTGCTTATTCATTCACTCAGTGACACGTCTCATAGTGTATGTGCGTGAGAGAGATAGAGAGTGAGGAGCCTCTTTGTTTTTACAGGTCACTGGCACTGTAGCTCACACACTTCATGCAGATAACACTCACTCGCATGATCACCACACGCCCACCCCCCTCACAGTCCACTTACACATCCTCTGATAGAACCTGCTGTTTGATAGTTTTATTTTACCTGCTACATAGACATTTTATTTTGGCCATGTAAGTCACTAGTATTTTATCTTTTAATTCCTTTTAATTTTGTATTCCACTTGTTTTCTATGCAGTCTTAACAAGCACAATTACTAAACAAAGGGATTGGTGTTTTGTTCCCCTTTTTTCCCTTTTGGCCTCTAAGCCACAGCCTCCTTAATCCTTTAGTAATTAATATTATAACAATAAATATTCATTTAATGCAGCCTATCTCTGTAATCCTTCATTAATTAATAGTTGAAGGTGAACTGAAAGAACAAAGAGTGGGCCGAACGCTAAACAAAGCCGTTTTTTGTTTTGTTTTTTACATACATCTTTTCCACTCTGCCTCCGTTGCTCTGTTGCTATCTGCATGCTGTTATTAGGGGCCGTATTAAAGCGCTCTGAGGGGAATTGATTTCTGCTCTATTCATCTCCTCTGTCTGCAGCTACACAAAAGCATCAAGGGTGATGTCATTCCAGGACAAAGTGTTTCTGCGGGCTGAACTCACCAGCGATTAGGGGGATGGAAAGTGTGTGTGCAGCCATGTGTGCATGTGCGTGTGTGTGTTTCACACAGTGGGTCTGATTCCCTGCCTCCGTCACAATGGTGGCTTTAAACTTCTTAATTAGACACACGTGCCAGTAGCTTGGGCCCCGCTGGGAGCGTTCCGGTGGATGAGGAGCAGCAGGCTCAGTCTGGCCGAACTGCAGCCCAGCACTGATCTGAGCCCGGGGCGAGAGAGACACTGTGATACAACTACACACCCACAGCAGCTCTGTGAGAAAGTGGAATAAAGAGAGGAGGTGTACAGTGCGATTGCATACAGTTGTATTCAAAAATTTGGTTCTGGTCAAATTTTTCTTTTAGTTGATTCTCTAAGTGAAAATAAGTACACATCCTCTACACAGAACACACGTCTGCACATTTTAATGCACATCTACTGATTATTTGCTGCACATTTCACACATTGGAAAAAAACTACCCTGTAAAATTTTGCCTGTGCAAATGTAATGGCACATTTTCATTTTATTTTCAAAATATGTTAAACTAATAATAATACAATTATTATAATTATTATTAAAATAATTAGGATTTGTACAGTAAAAGTTGCAGAAAAACATTTATTCCCTGTAGAGGATGTGTTAACGTATTTTCACGTAACTGAACCCCATTTAGAAACAGGCATCATTTGTCGAACAGTTGACGTAACATCTATGCCAGGTGATGTTAGGTTGTCGTGATACATATAGTATATATATGGTTGCCATGACATAAAAATAATCGCTATGGCTCATGACCTTCAACTGCCTTAACTCTCTCCAGTGCTGGAGAGCCAAACCAATGATGGTTCTTGTCTTTCTTGTCTGTCATTCTTGTCTTTTTTCTTTTCTTTCTGCTATTTTATTTAAAATTTCTGTCCTCCCAACTTTCTTTACTTGGTTTGTTTAGCAGTGTAAGTCATTGTGGCTAGTTGTGGAATATGCAGTTTTGGTGTTATTTTCTTTGCCATTATTTCTTAGAATTATGACTCCTCACAACTCAGGGGAGATAGTGAAGGCAAATCAATTTTCTGTGGGGCTCCACAAATGTGTTTTTTTGTCATTCATTTCAATGAGCAACAAGGGATAAATTATTTAAATAAAGTGGCAGTATGATTTTTTATCTTTTGATAACTGCACATTCTAAGGGTTCAGTCTATTGTAGGTTGCTGTTACATATAAATGACTACAGTGAATTTTTCCTTGCCAATTCCTTGGCTTGCACTTTGACAATTTCTATGGAAAAATATATACAAATAAAGTTGGACTGAATGTCCATTGGCAGTCACCACAGCTCAGCAAACAAATCAGGAAGATCCTTCCAACAGAAATGGTGGACCATCAGCAGCCCCTAAGGCTAAATCATGCACAGATCCATTATGTGTTTAACCTTATCTTGTGTCAGCATGCTGTGTTTTGTGTCCCGCCACCCATTTTTTAGCCTATTGTAAGACATGGGAATAATTGTAATCCCCACAGTGACGTGTGTTGTCTCAGTGTTTATGTAGGTCAGGGCAAGGCCTCGTTTCTCCTGCGTGGCCAGCCTGCAGTCACACTACCTCACTTACTACCGCACTGGGTCACTAAGGCATCACTGTTTAATGATTTTCGTGAATCCACTGTAGTCACACACTCACACTTAACACTCTATACATCACTATAGGGTTGACTGCCTGATGCTTTTTGACACGAAGGTCGCCCTGTGAGGAGATTGATCTGGACAAATTGGTATGTAGAGTTAGCTTGGAAGTTGGGGGTTGGCTCACAATTGGTCTTTGGTTGCTCTGGTCAAGGCAAGTTAAAATCCACAAGATGCTAATAGGCTGCCATGGAACAGTGGAAAAGGTCAGTTTCATGTGCATGTTTAGATTCGCCTTACTTTTTGTGGCCCACATGTGCAGATAATTCAGTCTAGCCTGTTTGATATAAAAGATAAAGTGGAAGGTAGACAGTGGTTGTATAACCAAGACAAAAACTCTATCTATAAATGCTATTTCAGCCTTTTCAGCCTTGCTTGTCACCATAGAGTGATTTCTGTCACTGTGAATTCATCACATTTACACTCTCATGCAGGAGTTTGAACACCCCTGGTAAAATGACAAGATTTGTTGATTATGTTGGTGAAGCACGTCTTCTACATTGTGTAAACTTTCTATTTACTTGTTAAGTTTAACATATTGATAAAAAAATTCAAAATATATGTTGGATAACTTTTGCACAGGCCACGTTTTATGTTTTTGTTAATTTCAGCAAATAAACAGTAATTGTGACGTACTTTCTGTAGAGGATGTGCAAGATTTTAATTAGTTAAAAGGAACTTTGCCAAAGTATCAGGACGTTAGGCAAGATAAGGTGAATCGCTTTTGTCTTCCAGATTCAGAAGAAAAAGAGCCTCACTACTCTGCTGAACCTGCCTGTGATTCATGAGAGCCAGAAAGAATGTTAAAGAGAAAGAAGATGTTGAGATTGGGAGAGAAGGCAGAGTAGGAGCTTAAGTAGGAGTATCATGGGCTTGCTGAGAGATTCCTGGCACTGAACACTGAAGTACTGATAGG
>JAILXH010232909.1:0-11793 GCA_023558415.1 Piaractus mesopotamicus | reverse complement strand
CCCCCCCCCCCCCCCCCCCCACCTCTTCTCCTCCCCTGTTGCATTTGCTCTGAAATGTAATTTAACCGAGAGCAGGGCAGATGCTCCCCAAGCCGTCATTGCTATTCGTGCTGAGCCCCAGCCCTTATTACCTCTGCCGCAAATCACTGCCAAAACGCTACCGTAATAGTCCAGCAACGTTCAAGAACAAAAGCAGGAGAGAAAAAAAGTGTTTACAGATCTCTCTCAACAGACACTTTCTCATCTGCTGCCTCTTTGTTCAGCTTTACAGAATGCTGCTATTGTGTCCAAACCACCGGCTCTTTTGTTCGCTCGCTTTTGACACTATTTTGCTCGCTTCTTTTTATTTGAGCACTGAGTTTCCGTAAAAAGGAAAATAGACATTTTTTGAATGTTTTTGAATGGTCTCTTCTTTTCTTGTATGAATTTGTGATGCTCTCTTAAAACTAACTTGCGCTAAATGTTGCTCTATCTCTGCCCAAAACTCCATATCATTGAGTTTACTGTTATGGACTCCAAAGTCCAGCTAAAGACAACTTAAAGCAGTGGTTCAGTGAAAGATGAACAGAGTCCTTTCCCCTTACCCTGTGTGCAGTCAGTCAGCCAAGATGCTAGGTGGATGAAGGTGGATGAAAGTACAGAAAATATTTAGGCTTTAAGATGGCTACTACTAGTGCTTTTAGTACGTACAATGTACGTTTGCCCATTTTTATAAATAACAGTATGTTGAACAGTGTCCAAAACCACAAAGTTAGTCTAGCCTCTACGGAAATCTGCTATATAGCAATATATAGATTTCAAATACATGACATATATTAGCATATATGGATTTATCTTATATCCTTATATTTATCACATATCTACATACATCCCTGACATATATCTCTGCTGGTTTAAGCTGGTTTATGTTCGACTGGTGGAAAAGTTGGAAAATGCAAATTAAAAAGAGAAAGCAGTCATTTCTGAAGCTTACTTTGACTTGTATGTCATTACAGGCAGTGTGAACACGAGATATTTCATGTTTTGTCTGGACAACGTAATTTCATTTGTAAATATACACCTATTCCTGCTATTTAGCCCTGCAATATGTGGCACATTTTACATTCCAAAAAAGTTGGAATGGGGCAATTTAGGGCTTGTAATGAGGTAAAACAATTAAATAAGGATGTGATTTTAAACAGGTGATGTCAAAGGGTGATTGTAATTATTATTTGGTACAAAAACCGCATCTAGTAAAGCCCTAGTCCTTTAGAAGTAAAGATGGGTCAAAGTTTACCAGTTCGCCAAATGCATTAGAAAGTTGTTAAAATGTTTAAAAATTATGTTCTTCAAAGAAAGATATCATTCAGGTCTGTTTTGGAAGACACCATGTGCTCCAGACCAAAAACAAAAAGCACCATCCAGACTGTTACCAGCAAATAGTCCAAAAGCCAGGGCGTGTCATGTTATGGGGTTGTGCCAGTGCCCCTGGCAAAGGGAACCATTACTTCTGAAAAGTACATAGAGATTTTGGAGCAACATATGCTTCCTTCAAGATGACATCTTTTCCACGGATACCCATGCATATTTCAACAAGATAGTGTGAAACCACTTTCTGCACACATTACAAAGACATGGCAGTGGAAGGAGAGAATGCGGATGCTGGACAGAGAATGTGTGGTGCATTTTAAAACGCAAAATTAGACAGCGAAGACCCCGTACTGTTGCACACCTTAAAACTTGTTTGCAGGAAGAATGGGACAAAATCACGCCTGAAATGCTTAATCACTTAATGTCTTCACTCCCTAAACCTGTTTTAAGTGTCGTAAAAAGGAATGGCAACATTACAAAGTAGTAAGTGCTTAAGTGCTTTACTGTCCCAACTTTACGGTCCCAACAATAAAATTCATCAGGCAATACATGATGTAATGCTGTTGTATTGTTTTCAATGTAAAACAAATTATACAATTATACAGTATTACCAATTATTGTTTTCAGTTTTAATTTTAGTTTAATGCATCATCCCAACTTTTTCTGATTTGGGGTCAGATTTCATATTGTTTTTTTTGCTTTCAACACATATGTATATACACACACATCACACACACAAAAGTGTCATTTGACCAGATGTGCCCAAACTTTTGCATATAACTGTATACATACGCATATGGATGTTAATAGCTCAATTCTTATGAAGTACATACAATTTTTGTCATACTTTTTAAATAAGAATATTTAGACATACATCTTCTTTCTTTCTTCAACATACTTCCTAATAAAGGGAAAAGTAGTATAATAGCTACATAACTAAACTCTGAAAACATGTACATTGTACATTGTTATGCAATAACATCATTACAACATAAAATAAATAAATACATTGTTTCCTGGCACAAAGCAAACTGATAGCATTGTAACAATTATAACTGTCTTGAGATGTATTATAACATATATGCATGATCAATATACTGTGCATATGTGTTCAGTATTTGATTCTTACATATATGTACATATATTTTGAAATATGTGCCTGACCCTTTATGATGTATGTGCATATATGGCCATATGTCATATTTCTGTTTGGTATTTAAGATTACTTAACAATTGGATTTGGATTTAGTGTGTGATTTAGGTATGCTAATATATAACAATGCTAACTTGAAAGCAGCAATAAGCATTTATAACCTCTTAACTCCACAATAAAATTAAAAAAGCACACTTTAAACACCAAGCATGTCTTGGCTGATCGACTACATCTGGGTTAAGGGATAAATTTAATGTTTTTTTTTTTCTGAACTGTCACTTTAAACCAAGGAGGCTGATGGCAGGTTGATTCTCAATATTCTCCCGCCAGTGCAATTGGTTAGTCTGTCCGGCCAGCCTGTACCCACCAGGAGTGCAGCCAGAGGCTGTTCTCAACATCTGCCAGCCTGCGCCCTTGCGCTCAACTCTCCACCCCGGTGTGTTTGTTTTTCTCTTTTTCTGCCTCTAAACTGCCTGTCCTTCCATCGTCTGAGAAATTGTCCCTGTTCAGTGGGAGGAGATATAGTGAAGCACAGAGAATTCGCCATCTGTTACTTGTCTCTGTAGTAATTATGGAAGGGACAGGTATCGCCTGCGACCTGAATGCTGTTGCTTTCAAGTAGCTTTTACTGAAGTTAGCAGTTTCTAGAGAGCTGTCTGATATGTGTAGACTTACCAGCATTTTTAATGGAGAATCCCACTGAGCATATAATCCACCCATTTCAATACTGGTTTAAACATTCCCTCATCCACTTGGCATCGGCACTTCCCCTATGGGGAAATCCCTGACGGCATCTTAAGGGCCATCCCATTACTTTATTAGATCAAGTGAAGTGTGTTAGATGAGCCCTCAGAGGGGCATATATAAGCGTTGACTTCGACAGCAGAATTAGCTTAGAAATCATTGCAACCTGAAGCAACCCCCCAAAAAAACGGCAAACAAAGCTGTTTACAAGCTATAACAGTGAACTACTTTAAAACACTTAATATATCAAAACAATAACATTAAATTTTCTGGGCTTAGGTTGCAAACTAATCCATCTGTTATACACGACTGCTGGTACAGCTTAAACTTTACTCTGCTAGCTGCTAGTTAACAAGCTAAAGGCTACATGGCTAACAACAACTAAAAGAAAGGTTTTACACTAAAGTTTTTAGTCAGACCAAGCAATTGTTCACAAATTTTATGTATGAGCCCGAGGCTAACATGCTGAGGGTGAGTGCATTCCAAATGAAAAACATGCTTCACACTATTAGTTTTTCCGTTTGCTTTTGAGTGAGCATCTAGGTGTGACACACATCCGAGTGATGAGTGAAGTTGGCAAGGGCATGTTAAAAAAGAATTGAAAGAGGACCAAGGTAGGCCTTGTCTGAGGATTCTATGGACCGACACCATAGAAGAACAACTTTTGGTTACTTTTGGTTACAAGGATCTTTATGGAACCAAAATTGGCTCTTCTATAGCAGAGTTTCCCAACTCTGGTCCTGGAGACCCAATGCCCTGCACATATTACTGGATCCAGCGTGTTAGGTGCAGGGAGATGCAAGTAAAGTATGCAAGGCAATGGGCACCTGCTCAAGATTGTTATCAACCACACTTAATGGTACTAAAGTTGTTCTCCATTGTCTTTGGTAATGCTTGCAGCTGAAGCCAATAACACCTTAGCAAATTCTTAACTCTTCCAAATGAAGATAGTCACCAATCATTATGACCAATAAATGCACCAGAAAGGAAACCAGAATGGTAGGTTGAGGTGTTGAGGTGTAGAATGCTATTTTTGTAAATCGTTTACTAATGTGACATAGTTTGGAAGCTCCTGCTGCACAATTAGCGTGCATACTTGTTCTGCAGAATGAGTGTCTTTGCTCGTATTTTCACACACGTCAGATAAGCTTTGCTTCATTCTATTCATTCTGTGCATGTGTGGATATTTATGTGAGTGTATGACTACAGAATATATATTATTCAATGTCAGCACCACTAGTATTAATAAGCTAAGATATAATTTAGCAAGATAGTTAATGTGTCAGTTCATACTCTCGGAAAAAAGGTTTTCGAGCTAGCTTGTGTAAATGTAGACATTTTTGTGTGTGCTCAGAACAGTGCAGTATATTGTTTACATCATCCATTAAGTTAAGCTAACTACCAAGCAGGTAGCTGGTTAGCCAAGTTGGACAACTGGAGTGACATAAAATGACCAAAAAGACAGTAATCACATTTATTATGATGGTTCCACTTGTAACAAGCAGGTGGAAAATGAACTAGAACTAGAAGGACAAGTCCTGTTGGTTCCTGATTAGGTCTGTTCTTGTTTTCAACTGACCCTTTCAGAAGAGCAAGGAAAATTTTATTAAGAATTGCCATTTTGCTGTGGAGAATGGCAAGCTACCTTACCATGAACCAGAATCAACTGATGGACATTACAGGGCATCACATAAATACACTATATTGCCAAATGTATTCACTCACCCATCCAAATCGTTTAATTCAGGTGTTCCAATCACGTCCATGGCCACAGGTGTATAAAACCAAGCACCTAGGCATGCAGAATGCTTCTACAAACATTTGAAAGAATGGGTCGCTCTCAGGAGCTCAGTGAACTCCAGTGTGGTACCGTGATAGGATGCCACCTGTGCAACAAGTCCAGTTGTGAAGTTTTCTCACTACTAAATATTCCACAGTCAACTGTCAGTGGTATTATAACAAAGTGGAAGTGATTGGGAATGACAGCAACTCAGCCACAAAGTGGTAGGCCACGTAAAATGACAGAGTGGGGTCAGCGGATGCAGAGGCGCATAGCGAACAGAGGTCGCCAACTTTCCAGAGTCAATCGCTACAGACCTCCAAACTTCATGTGGCCTTCAGATTAGCTCAAGAACAGTGCGTAGAGAGCTTCACGGAATGGGTTTCCATGGCCGAGCAGCTGCATCTATGCAGTGGTGTAAAGCACGCCGCTACTGGACTATAGAGCAGTGGAGACGTGTTCTCTGGAGTGACGAATCGCGCTTCTCTGTTTGGCAATCCGATGGACGAATCTGGGTTTGGCAGTTGCCAGGAGAACGGCTCTTGTCTGACTGCATTGTGCCAAGTGTAAATTTGGTGGGAGGGGGATTATGGTGTGGGGTTGTTTTTCAGGAGTTGGGCTCGGCCCCTTAGTTCCAGTGAAAGGAACTCTTAATGTTTCAGCAAACCAAGACATTTTGGACAATTTCATGCTCCCAACTTTGTGGGAACAGTTTGGGGAGTTTGGCCCCTTCCTGTTCCAGCATGACTGACCCAACTTTGTGGGAACAGTTGGAGTTTGGCCCTTTCCTGCTCCAGCATGACTGCGCACCAGTGCACAAAGCAAGGTCCATAAAGACATGGATGAGCGAGTTTGGTGTGGAAGAACTTGGCTGGCCTGCACAGAGTCCTGACCCATAAAGACATGGATGAGCGAGTTTGGTGTGGAAGAACTTGACTGGCCTGCACAGAGTCCTGACCTCAACCCGACCAAAGACGTGGATGAGCGAGTTTGGTGTGGAAGAACTTGACTGGCCTGCACAGAGTCCTGACCTCAACCCGATAGAACCCCTTTGGGATGAATTAGAGCGGAGACTGTGAAAGGCCTTCTCGTCCAACATCAGTGTCTGACCTCACAAATGTGCTTCTGGAAGAAGGTCAAAAATTCCCATAAACACTCCTAAAGCACAGAGTCCTGACCTCAACCCGACCAAAGACGTGGATGAGCGAGTTTGGTGTGGAAGAACTTGACTGGCCTGCACAGAGTCCTGACCTCAACCCGATAGAACCCCTTTGGGATGAATTAGAGCGGAGACTGCGAGCCAGGCCTTCTCATCCAACATCAGTGTCTGACCTCACAAAATGCGCTTCTGGAAGAAGGTCAAAAATTCCCATAAACACACTCCTAAACCTTGTGGAAAGCCTTCCCAGTCCTGACCTCACAAATGCGCTTCTGGAAGAATGGTCAAAAATTCCCATAAACACACTCCTAAACCTTGTGGAAAGCCTTCCCAGAAGACTTGAAGCTGTTATAGCTGCAAAGGGTGGGCCAACATCATATTAAACACTATGGATTAAGAATGGGATGTCACTCAAGTTCATATGCGTGTGAAGGCAGATGAGTGAATACTTTTGGCAATATAGTGTATTTTTTCCTGCTGCCAGAATTTGACCAGAACCTGTCAGATTCTGGCTTAGTCCCATTCATTTTTACTTTGCTTTGTGTCCAGAACAATCACTGTGAGAATCACAGTGTCTGTGTACTGACCTTTCACTGAACTTTCCCCACACACTCTACATCCCTCTGCCATTCATCCCCCCAAACCCCCTTCTCTCTCTCTCTCTCTCTCTCTCTCTCTCTCCCTGTCTCTCTCTCACTCTGTTTCATACGCCCACCTTCTCTCACTTACTCACTTTAAATGTCATGTTGAGAGACACTCTCTTACCTTTATTATATGCCACCTCTCACAACTGAAATGCCAGCCATCTTGTCCCCAGCCCCCCCGCCCAGAAGCCCAGAAGCGTCATATGATATCACAGTAAGTTCAACTCTGGGGATATGAAGAGGCTACAAGGCTTTTGAAGGCCATTTTTATTACAAATGTGGTATTCAATAAATATCATTACTGAATTTTCTGATAACGTATAGATATTTATAGCATATCTATCCAGGTACACAAAATCTAGAGTGCAGTACTGCGGCCCTGAAGTTAGACCCTTCTCAAATGCAGGGCTGAACAACAAGACAGCTTTGCTCACATTTGCAAAGTTAAAATTTTTAGCTGTTTACGTGGGCTGATTAGAAAGAATTAAACCTGGTGGAAGCGCAATAAGTGCTAGTTTTTAGTCTGACCATTTATTGCGATGTGAGACATGAAGTAGAGCGTCCTGCCCATAAAGATCCACGCTGCTTTTTCCCTGCTTTGCAAAATGTGTCACAGGTGGATTCTTTGTGGTTCAGATGTGGATTTTTTGCCAAAAACGCTCCGCTGTCTGAACACAGCCTTAGCTGGCTGTTTTCTTACAGAGGATATCATTGGATTAGTGTAGGCTTACCTTCAATTTGCAATAGATTACCAAAGGTTCCAGATACTTCAGAACAGTTCTTGTTTACCTTTATGAACATATTTGATTTTTTATAAGCTTAAACACTGAGAGCTGAATATATGTATGAGTGCAGACCAACAAGAAAAAAAACTGGTAAACAACATCAGCTGTGAACGCATATTGTGGCCGCATCAGGGCACATTTTGTGCTTCACTTTGTAACACACATATTACTGTGTTATTCTGTTGCTAAATGTTAAAGCCTCTGTCTAGCCTCTATGGTAACTGGTGTTAAAGAAATGTTCCCAACATGCTTTTAAAAGGCATAGAAAGTTCCATGTGAAACTGGACGCTGCTGGTTCTTCTGTAATCAGCTGCATTTCCAGTGTCTCCACCCTTTCTTACGATCCTCCCAAGTTTTGCGCAATCCTCCCTCAAATGCATGTGCATGAGAAAAAGAAGAGCATTTCGTGTTTTCTGTGCACATGGACTATGAACTGCGCATTTAGACTTGTATGCCACTGTCTTTTTAGATAACACGGGGGCAGAATGTGTCCTATTTGTGGTGCAAAAGGCTTAGTACATTGTGCCCAAAGACAATTCTTTGAACCATTGCGCTGTGCTTGGTTTTGGATTCCTTTTTTTTTGTTTGTTTAATCCTCTCATCATCTCATTTTCATTTCTCCAAGTTTAGCTCCCAAAATTAGACAAGGCTGTTATTGATTTCTGCGAGCTGAGATAATATGATGTTTCTAAATTGCAATCAGGATGGTTTTCTTCGACTGATTGCATTACGGAATATGCATAGTTCGTATCTGGCTAAGCGCTGCTGCCATTGTAATGTGCTATATGCAGATGAGTTCTCATTTTTCCTACACCTTTTTTGTTATTTGTGTCCTTGATGAAAAGATTTGTCCTGGGGTTTTTTCTGTCTCCAATGTTCAGCGCCTGCAGTGAATAAGAAATATCAGTGCATTTTACATACCTAGATTTATGCTAATTGCTAACTTCAAGATCACATAACTCTTCAAAGCAGACTTGGAGAACATCTGTGCAGTGTGTTCTTGTGGCAGGTTTTCCACTGGTGTTTTGTTTATCTGATAAATGGTGTTATTTTAATCCTATATCGAGTGTCAAGGGGAAAAATCCCTTGCTAAAACCATCTGCAACTTGAACCGTGTGAAATTGAACAGATTATGCCCTTATGAAAATGGAATATGGTTGTGGCACATTGCCAACATATTTCAAAACCCAAGTACTTTAATCGAAGTAAATAAATGTTAATTTATAAATATATTACATACAGTAGTAACAGAAAATAATGTAACCAACCTTGCATTAGCTAACAATAAAATACCATATAACGTGTATCTAATGTATATAATATAATGTATATTGTGTATATTGTACAATGCGCTAATGTGAACCAGGAGTCATGATGTCTACAACACAAATATATTGATTTTATTTACTATTCAAAACCACCAGTGAACCTACATGTGTCTTCTGAGTTTTTAATTGTAATATTGATAATGGTAGAATAACAGTATATCCATAAAAATACATTTTCTTTTGCCTTTTAACACCCTGCATGTGCCCGGTATTTAAACAAAATACAGTTTAGGCCAAAACTTTATCTCAAAATTATCATAAAGCAACGTCTCAGACATCAGGCAGCAGCGTGTTCATAACCATTTCATGGAATGACTTTTCTGGGAGGCAGCTTTTAGAGGCATTGCGCTGTTCAGACGTCTGGTTAGCACCACTGTGAACATATATGACTCAGTAAGTTTCTAGAATGGAGCTTTACACATATAACCACTCTGAATGACTTTGCTTACACCTTAACCACTTAATTATGCAGAATATTTGAAAAATCAGTGACATTCCTCTTTAAGGCTGTGGCTTATCACGCAAACTGCTTAAACAGTCGCCAACAAATTCTGTGTGAAGCGCAGAGTTTAAAAAGCACCCTGAATGAGTGGAAGCATCAACAAGTTTGAGATAAAAGAGAAAATGAAAGGTAACTGATGAAGATAGTAGTGATTATAAATGAAGTTCTTTCCCACCAAAACATTCTATTCTACAGGTTAAATTCTACTCCAGATAAAAAATTACAGCTGGGAAACAATAACACGGACTGTGAGCGTGTCGCGACCGCATCAAGGCACAGTTTTCGTGCCTTAATGTAAGGATGGGCCTCAGTGATGGATTTGCACATCAAGAACTGCTGGCATGCACTTTCAACCAGACCTGCTTATGCTATCAGTGAGCATTTTGCCCAATTATATTTAATCTGATTTAATCCTTTTCAAACATTGATAAATACTCTTTTTATGAAGCATGCCTAGCCTGCAACTATTAATAATACAGTGATAACATTTAGACTAATAAGCTGAATAATGTTTTGGAGCACTGGGGTAGGATATGGGCTGAGGGTGCATAGTGGCCATCCAGAGCCCCCTTTGGCCACCAGAGCTGCACCCCAAGGATAAATAAAAAATAAAAAAAGAAACCAAAATGTCTGTTTATGATGAATTTTTAGAGTAGCAATAGGCGTAAAATCAGTCATAAAAAGCTACTTATTCACACAGGAGATCTGTCTCTTCAGTTTGTGTTCGGCACAGATCTAATATGACTCAAAGGGGAATTCCATCAAGTTTTCAAAATTTCTGCATTACTCAGTCGATGAGATGTAAGCAAAGTCAGTCAGAGTGGTTTGATATGAAATGGTTTGTCACAGTGGAACGCTTTGAATCAGATTACTTTACTGTTGTGGTGATAGGAACCAGGGGTTTTGATGTCTATATATAGCCATGACTATGTAATGTTTCTTTATATGTAATGTGGATAATTGTATAGTAGTGGTAAATAATAAAAAATACTACTATTTTGCCTTACAACACCCTGTATGTATTTTTCCGCCATGAATGGATTTTTAAAAATATATGTTTTAGGTCAAAAGCTTACAGCCAAACTATTGTAAAACATGTCTCAGGCTTCAGGCAGCATGTATAATAACTTTCCATAATGTAGCTTTTAGAAGCATTTAACTCTTCAGACGTCTGGTTCCTGTCACCACTGCTGTGAACAATTCTGTGCTGAGCTGAAGCAGTCCTGTAAGCAATGGACAAACATGAGCAATGGACAAACATTTGTCCAAGTTAATATGCAGGACTGATCAACAGTTAAAGAAATGTTTGGTTGAAGTCTTTGCTGCTCAAAGGAGTCACACCACTTACTGAAAGAAGAGTTTTTTCAACAAAGATACTTAATATTGGATATAATATTGAATATAATATTGAATAGAATTTTTTTGTGTTATTTGTTTTATTTGGTTCTCTTTGTCTATTGCTATGACATGTTGACATAATGAAGATCTAATGACATTGTAGGTCAGATTTAAGTAGAAGTTTAGAGAACTCTAAAGGGTTCACAAACTTTCTAGCACTGTAGCCTCCCCAGCCAGGTGAAAACTTGATAGTTAGCTAAACTGAGCATTATTTGCCACAAATCCATTTTGTAGCTAGGTATCTTTGCAGTTCCTTTATCATTCTGTATTTATTGTAAATAAGGCTTTTTCTTAAGAAGTGTTTAGCCCACATCATACCTAAATCACTACACACATGCCTCACACAAATAGACGTGCTTACATGTTTTCTGACAGTGTATGATATGCTGTTATCTATAGAAATCAAGAAAAGCATAGGCTTGCAGCTACTACTGTTTTAGGCTTGCGGCATACTTGTGTACATTTAGCCCAAATGGCCAGGTGTATTAGATCATTGGTTACTAAGCCACTCACCCTCTGCCCCTCCCAGCCTTCTGATTCAATTAGCTAGAGCAAGTGTGGCTGATTGTAGTTGTGACTATACTCCCGAGGAAGGCAGATTACCCGGACCAGGGTTGGTGACCACTGGGCTATACAGGCATAGAATCATCTTGAATGTCCACAAAAAACTGATAGTTCCGTTGCTGTGTGCTTTGCTAAACCAATCCCTTGAGATTCCTATTTTTATCTGTGCTGCAAAATTCTTTTTGATGTCACATTTATGTCATTGTCTGATAACTGGCTGTAGACATGTCTCTTGTTCAGCATTTCTGAAAAGCCCTTCATTCAGCATCTCAACTGTTTCCCAGACAAAAAAGAGCTTAACAGTGGGAGGGAAAGAGAGGTTGGGAAAGAATCTTGGAGAGATGACAAGGTCAGGTAGATATGTGTGTGTGTGTGTGTGTGTGTGT
>JAILXH010232907.1:34147-44178 GCA_023558415.1 Piaractus mesopotamicus | reverse complement strand
AACTCAACAGAATATGACACAGACTGTGATTTGGTCAAAGGCACACAATGAAGGGCAAGGGTTTTTCCTTTTTTTTTCAACCAAATACTTGCATGATTGGAGCCAATTGTTGCATATATCGTCTATATTCCATTACTGTGTAAATAGGTTTTCTAATCGCATTTGTGTATTCAGTATATCTTTAAAAATAACTCCAAAATGCACCAAAATAACTAAATCAAATTGACAGTTTGATACAAAGAAACACTGAGTATGATACAATGTAACTGGCCTTTTGCAAAACTATGACTGACACTCTCAGTTAATCACAGTTAAGCGAAGGAAAAACTTCAACAAAACTCCTCAAAACAAATACGCAGCGAGAACAGTTGCGCAGTGAATTAGTCGGAGTGATTAGTCTAGGAAACAGTGAGGTGGCGTTACCAAGTAATGCCTATAACACAGTATTGTTAATCTGGAGGATGGTGTTGTTTTTATTTTATTCCCAAGGGTGAAAAAGTTTTAGATTAAACAATGTGGATGACCAAACTTACAGTGAGCTAAACTTTATCTGGGTTACTGCATTCGATAAAAAGCATTTTAATATGATTACAAATTATGAATAACAATACAAAAAAAATGTTACAAACAGATGACTAGCTAGCTTTTCATGGCTTAAAAGACGAAAGAACCTCCTTAGCATCCACAAAGTATCAGCTTTAGCATTAGCTCACCAAAAGGACAGCTTCTACTACAAAAACCTCGCCCTTATCTAACATAAAAACCTACCGCTTTAACATTGAGTGGCTAAAAGATTTCCCTGGTTTGATACATGTAAAGATGGTTTCCAGAATCTTTTGATGGCTTTAAATTTGCCTACATGCACATTTTATCAGTTTTCAGACATGTACATATTTACTGAACATCTAGCAAAGCCAGTTTATTTTTGAATGAAAACGCACTCCTCTGTGTGCTTCTCAGTTTTCCTTTGTACTACCGAACTTTTTAGTCTGTTAGCCCAAGTGCTCTGGACGCCACCAAGTAGCTTGTACTGTTAAATTTGATAGACGCAGCAAAAGCAACTAAGGGAGCTGAAACTTTCTATGAATTTTGTCAACTGATTTCAATTGTTGTGAGGTCACAGATTTACAGCCCTATCATCAGACAATCCTTCAGTCCCTCAGTGTCCACTCAGCCTATTCCAGTGAACTCTCTGTCCACTCCTCCACCCAAACCACATTCCTGTGCCCTCTCACGTCAGCTCATCATCAAACACACACGCGAAGACCACACTCATGAGCACATGAACTAGGCCGAGTCACTGCCCGGCAACAGTCTGGCTGTTGTCACTTTGGTCTTGGTGATGAGACAGAAGACGCCTTTAATGAGCTGTTGGTATTCATCAGTTGGGTTCTTTAAATCCTAATGTTTTCAAACTAAACTGCACTGAAACGAATCAATGTCTCACTGCGTTGAAATGCAACTGTCTGTCTGCCAAAAATCAAATTTTCAGAACAATTCTGTAAGTAGAGGTCACTATCGTTTGTCTTAGTGATTGAGAAATCTACTGATTATTTCAGTAACTCAAAACAATACACAGCATTCAAACACAGTTTACTGGAAAGACTGTTAAAAATATTAAAACATGAAAAATATAAAATGACAAGGCAAAAATTAAAAAGAAAAATACATCTATGAGTCCCCAATGCTCTTTAAATAGCACCTCTACCATGTTTTTTTCCTGTCACATCAAGATAAGAGTAGCATGTCAAACAACCCAGAGATCTTGCCATCTATGAGAGACACACAGGAGAATTTTAAATGAGCATTATCTGCCCCTTTGAGGGCAATTTTGGGGATTTATTAACGGAAAAAAACTAAAACTAAAAACCTTGGTTACCAAATGTCCTGGCTGAGCGAGGACTTCTGGGGAAAATGAAAAACTGCATTAATTCCATTTTTTGCTGAGCCATTCTTGTAGGGAAATACACTCCTCCATTTTATTGTACTTGCTGTCAGACTCTCAGGTAATTACACACAAATGTAGTGGTTAAGTATTGCAGTGTTTGATGAACTCCCTTCAGCTATTCAGTGCAAATGGAGCAAAACAGTCAGACCAGTTCCCTACAGGAGTGTCAAGCTTTTTAACTGAGACTGTGACTATGACAGAATGTAACCACCAAAATGTCTATCGCACATAATCTCATGTTGATTTTAAGTCTGTGAAGATTATGTCTGTATGATACTATTTGTATAATGATATGAAGATCTAACCTATACCATACTGTCCTTATCTTAGTCTATAGTCTATACCCCATGTGTCAAACACAAGGCCTGTGGGCCAGATCAGGCCCGCCACACAATCCTATCTGGCCCGCAAAAGTATTTTAATTTTCTATTAATATTAGCCGGTTTCACTATGTGCTGCACTACAGTCCCCAGCATATACTGCATCGTAACGTGCTCCAACTCTCCCACCCAAACAAAAATCTAAGACCACAATTCTGCACAATTCCATACCAGTCATTTCATATGCATTTCAGCTGCAGTTTAACCAATATAAAGTCCTAATGTTAGCTCAGCAGCTCGGAAATTGAGCCCAAGTCTTAATGAACTTGCAGCAAAGAAAAGATGCCAGGCGTTTAGTTCAAGCAAATAGGTAGGTTTAAAAGACCGAGCACCTAACGACATTTAATTTTAAATATTTCAAGTGTCAATGTAATATTTCAAGGTCTACCATAAGTGTCTATTTTACTGTTGAAGTTTTTGCATATTTTGAATAAACAATGGCCAATTCTGGTTATAGCACAGAATTAATGAAAAATGAAATAGTAAGTTTTTTTTCCTCTGTCCCCCAGATTTGATGAGATTTTTTAATATGGCCCTTTTACTGGTTGAGTTTGACACCCCTGAACAGTTTTTTGTAAAATGTCTCTCAACGTTCGACTTTTTACAAGGCTGAAATCAGCTTCTCATTCTCCAGCATCAAGTTTAAATTTTCCCATTCCACCTTAATGGTCCCTGAGGCGCAAGAATGTAATTGCTGCACCATTTAAGGCGGAATAGGAAAATTCAAATGAGACGCTGACTACAGCTTCATGACTTTTTAGTGTTTGAGAGTTTCTCACTGCAGATTAAATGTATCAGGAAACCAGCTGGAGTGCCTATAAATACAAAGAAGTCCATTTATCTTCAAATTATTGATATATGTCTTAAATCTTTCTCTTCGCCGTTTTTTTTAGCTACTAGCTAGGCGAGACTGTTGTCTGTGTTGCTACGGTGACCAGCAGTCTGCGCACCAATCTTCAGGGTTAAAGGGTGAATTAGCAGTTATATATTTACTTCAGCGTTTAAGACCAATTTATGGGCAAAACTGTGTTCAAAAACAATCAGCAAAAGAGGATTATTCTATTTTTACCTAAATTCTATTTCTAGTTTTATTTCTATTTTTACCTAATTCTGCTGTGGAGCCGCAACAGGGCAGTAAAAGAGCCGCATGTTGCCACTCACTGATCTATATATACACCGTTCTTATCTCGATGTGAAGATCTTGTCTATACCGTACTGTTCTCATCTTGAGGTGAAGACGTAGACCAGGGGTGCACAGATCCGGGGTCCTGGTATGTAGAACAGTTTGGAGGTTTTGCTACTCAAACACAGAGGCAAAATAAGTGTAATCAGGTGTGTCCGACTGGGTGAAATACCAAAGTGTGCAGGACACCAGCCCTCCAGGAACTGATCTAGACCATACCACACTACTCTCATTTTGATGTGAAGATCTAGTCTATACCATTCTTTTCTCATCTTGATGTGAAGATCTAGTCTATACCATGCTGTTCTCATCTTGATATGAAGATCTAGTCTACATCATGCTGTTCTTATCTTGATATGAAGATCCAGTCTACACCATACTGTTCTTATCTTGATATGAAGATCTAGTCTACACCATACTGTTCTTATCTTGATGTGAAGATCTAGTCTATACTATACTGTTCTCATCTTGATGTGAAGATCTATTCTATACCACATTGTTCTCATCTTGATAAAAAATTTTGCCCACACAATACTGCTCTAATCTTAAAGTACAGTCTATTCTATTCTATACCATACTATTCTTACTTCGATGAGTTAAAGAAAGCGTATGGTAGAGGAGGGGGAGGTGCTATTTTAAGTATCATGATGTTATTTTTGTTCCTCTTGGTTGTCAAAATTAAACCAGTAATGGTGTGCCTGTGTCTGTGTGTGTGTGTGGGCCTGGGGAACCACCCAACACCTGCTATCTTACCAGTGTGTGGGCACATGTGTGTTTGTAAATGTGTGTGTGGTTTGAGTCTGAAAGCAATTGTGTGCGTTTGTGTAGTGTGTGGGAAAAAGCTACAAGACACTCCACCTACTGAGAGACAAAGAGAGAGATTACAGCCTCCCTCACACACACATTCACATATTTCTTACAGGAACAGGGAGATCACTTCCAGGAATCATAATGGAAACTTCCTTTATGGACAAAAGCCAGATATGACCATGAGGATAAACCGCCTGGCCTCCTCTAACCCACAGCATTAGCCGTAACATAAGACAAAAATGCAAATGTAGGCTAAAAAAATGACCTCTCCAATGCAGAATTTTAATCATTATAGCCCAACAGGCCTAAAGAAAAAGGACTTGCCCATAGCACAAAACTGCACAAACAGCAGATGGCTTTTTACCTGTGAAAGCTGTAATGGCCAGGGACACAAAATCCCACCCATTTCCTCCCTAAAGAGGTACAGTGACCAATTTGTGGCCCAATAAACCAATCAACATCTAAGTTAACATCCTGTTCAGTCAAATCACTACCACCATTTCCAATTATAAGGATCACACTGAACATAAGGATATCCTGAAAAGGCTGCGTGATAGGAAAAAATCCCTTAGCCAACAAATGATGCAACCAGGTTATAGACTGACCCGTGTTATTTTGACCAAAAATATTTATCTTTCATGTAAAACTCTTGATTCATCAAAACATTCACAGAATGCCCTCTAGAACATCTTGCGTTGTTGTTGTAGTACTCAAGTCCAGTCTTGGTCTCAAGACCGGTTTCAAGTCTGTAAATTAACAGGTTGCGACATCAATTGGACTCAAGGGTGAGGCGGACTCAAAAACTGTTGAATGCTGAATGCAATGCTTCCGTCTGTGGTAAGTGGAAACCAATGCCTTCAAACAGAACAAAATGGTCCTTTCTCTACATGGCAAAATAAAATCTGTTCACTGCCAGTTAATCTAACTGATCCTCAACGATTGTTTAACTGGATATTATTTGTTTGCTGATAATATATAAATAATTAAGCATATTTTAGGCTTTATTTTACCTAATACTATATTTTTTACTAATATTTTAGGAATTATTATACATCATCTATAATGAACGATAAAGAATGTACAATGAATTACAAATGAATTTCTCTTTTTCCTCACTCCTTTTTACTTTTATATTCTAAAAAAAAAATCAGGTCTCAGTCTTGACTCCAGTACTTCAGTGTCTTGGTCTTGACTCAGACTCAATGTGTCCAGGTCTCAGGCTTGACTCAGACTCACGTCTAATGGTCTTGACTACAGCACTATCTGATGTCGTTCAGGATGCTCACAATGATTATATAAAAGGTCTCACTGGCATTTCATCACTGCCAGATCAAGACGTCATAATATTTTCTTCCGTTGTTGCTAAATTAACTTATATTGAAAATTAGGAACAATTCTGCTTTTCTCATGAAATGTTATCACTTTGGGGACACAAAGTTTTGTTCTGAGAGCAACAGTGTTACAGGGCCAGTATTGGGAAAACAATTAGCGAACAATATGTTGCACAGCTCTACCCCAATGCCTCAGCATATTAACCGCACAATTGATCTAAATAAGGTAGTATGATATAAAGCAGTGTTTCCCAACCCACTGCCCAGCACATTTAAGTGTTTTTCCCTTCTCCCACCACACCTGATCTCATTAATCAGCTCATTAAATACCCCAAACTGAACTCAAGTAAGGGTGTCAAAACAGGAAAAGCACTAGAATGTGCAGGACAGTGGTAATCCAGAACCAGGATTATCTAAAGCACAAGCCACCAAACAGAAGCCCAGCACTGCTATCTGCTGAAGGCAGTTCTAATCCTAGACCACAAGATACACTTGTTTGGAGCTGTAACTTTTATCAGTTGATTAAAGCTCCAGTTCCACTGTGTTTCTTGTATGTTCAAGATTTGTGAAACATAGTATAGCAGAGACAAGCCAAGGCAGAGTTTAAAAGGCTGGGTATAAAAGGGCTTGACACATACCTATACCAAGATGGTGTCTGGACATGCCTTTCCTGCCCGTGTTTGGTGTTGATGTAATGCAGGGAGCGATACTCGGGACAGTACACAAAGCGCAAGACCAAGAAACATCTGTCATAGGTAAACAGCACCCTGCTGACACACATATACACGCACACATGCTCATTCACACACCGCTAATATGAGCCCTAAGGAAAGCACCCTTCACAAATCATTAAACGGA
Source organism: Piaractus mesopotamicus (assembly GCA_023558415.1). NCBI lineage: Eukaryota > Metazoa > Chordata > Actinopteri > Characiformes > Serrasalmidae > Piaractus > Piaractus mesopotamicus. Next base: position 37,668 of record JAILXH010232907.1, on the reverse strand, counting down.
TCGGGCTATAACCATGACTGATAAGAGTTCTGCTGAGTTTCACACGAAACTGCTACTCCAGTTCAGGCTTCACTGAGCCCAATACAGCGTATAAAAGAACAAATCCAGAACCTGTTGTGTGAATAACTTCTGAGGAAACCGCACACTCTTAAGCAACACAATCTAATCCTGAACAGAGCCCGATTCCCCAATGAAGTTATCACAATATCAGATGATATTTAAGGCTGTATTAATAGAGTTATCTTACCTTTTTGTTTTTACATTATATGTTTTATGTTATTTTATTCCCCGAGGTCCACTTACACCTTTTGTGTGGGTTCATGTACCAAAAATCAGTCATCAGTCATTTTTACATGACCATATTCCAGCCTCTCTTTGTTTCTTAGCTAAGGCTGTTTTTGTTACTGTGCCTGATATATGTACACTGATATATATATTTATATCTCCAACATCTGCTTTGATTGACTGCCCTGTATTGGGCCTCAGTCAAAAAGCAATCTGGCCTGAAACACTCCTTGTAACTTAAGCATGAATGGGTAGGCTAAACTGCGATAGGCTGAATAGGCAGATATATGTAAACGTGTTTGGTTTCCATGACATCACAAAAACAATGGCCCTGTTTCTGCAGTCTGTATGGACTGAGTGGTACAATCTAAAACTTTCTACACAGACTGTGTCAAACTCTATTGTTTAAAAATCATGAGGAAAATCTAGTTTTCCATGATTAGGGCCTTTTAATGAACGTATGCTGGTACTGGTGAGTTAAAAATGTCTTGCAAACCTGACATAGCTTATTCAGATTGTAGTGTTAATTGACAAGTTAACCAGATGGAAAGCACATTTTCAAAAAGAAAACTACTTAGTGTAGATGCATTTTGAGCTGTACTTTCGAAACAATCTGACACACCCAGCAAATGACATACTCTACAGTTAACTAAGAACAAATGACGTACATTGTAGTTAACTAAGCATTTGTCATCTTTTAATACTGCTAAAACTAAAACTCTGTATTTTTGAATGATGCAAATACCGGTACACCAATATTAACAATATACCGGCCAGTACTAAACAAATAAAATCCAAACGAGGCTGTAGTGCATGTCTCTGAATTCTCTTAGTCACTGTAAGTCTGTGTACAAACAGAGGCACTAGCAGCTCACTGCAGCAGCTCGTGCATGTAACCTCTTTGGACCGGAGAGGCACACAGACACAGACACACAGACAGGAAACCACAACACTAGAGAAGAAAATAACTACAAGAGACCACGAATGTCGCTTTAAAAGGACATTGACAAATGAATCGTATACGCTGTAGGAATCAGGAACTACATACCATCATGAAAGTTCAGTCTGAAGTAATCCTCTTTCAAATCTCATGTCCCAGATATGTTAGCAAAATCTCAGCCCGTCTTCAGAAGTGGCTCAGAAGTATGAGAGCAGCTCCCTTCCACTCAGCCTCCTCCCTCCCCTCTCCCAGCACTCTTTCCCTTCCCTCCTCCTTTGCTCTACTCTGACCTTCTTCCTCTCTCTCTCTCTCTCTCTCTCTCACTTCATTTACTCTCTCTGTCTTCCTGTTAGCATGCTGGATCATTCTATCAGCAGTGAGTACGTCTCCCGGTCTCCACACTAAAAGCACATGGTCAGTGTGCATTTCCTGTAAGCCGTGGTCTCCCTCCCTCCCTCCCTCCCTCCGTTGCTCCACTACAACTCCACTGAGCTGTTGCTTCATCAAGGATCACCGACCGCAAGATTCAAGCTCAAACCAGATAAAACAGCTACATGCTATAACAACACTTGCATTAAGATGTGTAATCACTCTAATGAAAGTACTGAGTTAAGGCGTAAGAACTGAAAATGGACAAATGCTACTGGCTGTTAGGTGGTTCCATATTTATAGAGACTATATCATGGAAAATCAACTTTGCCTCAGTTTTTTAAAAAAAAAAGAATTGGTGTAATGTAGTATGTTAATATTTTTGAAATGTACCACTTATTTCCCAGTTCATTTATGGAAAATTGGGCTGCAAAAACAGCCTGTTTTGAATTCACTGTTTTTGTGAGGTTTTTCCACCTTTCCACCTATCTAGCAGTTCTGTCAGTTCCGCTGAAGAAGTGTTTCAGGCTGGACTGCTTTTAGAATGAGGCAGAATACATAACACCCAATCAGAACAGAACCTGTTTACATATATAAAGAGACTTCAAGGTACAGTAACAAAAACAGCCTGTTTATTTGTAATAGACAAATTACAAAATTGTCACGTAAAAATGAATAAAAATTCAAGAAAAATGTAGGATATTGGCTAAATATTTGTATACATAATAAATAGTTAACAGAAACAAGTTAAAAGAATTCAGTTCAGTTTCAGTTACATGTGTGTGTGTGTGTGTGTGTGTGTGTGTATTTGGGGGGTTAGTCTAAACCTGTTAGACCGGGCACCAAGTATTTCTGCATGGCTGATCACTTTGTGCTGCAAATGAGAGACTGGACCCGTATAAGGCCAGTGAAGGAAAAAAGGAGAAAAGGCTAAAACAAAGAAAGTAAAGCTTTGGATGAGACTGCCTTTCTCTCTTTGTTCTTGTTTTCCTTAAGAGAGAGCCTTTTCTCTATGGATCGACAGGATAGGAGCACTGAAAGGACTCTCCGTTATCTCAAGTGGTTGGCCTCTACTAACAGCTCCAGCCTTTGCCTTGTACAGTTACAGAACGTCACCAAAAATCCCATTCAACAAAATAATTCTGAATGAAGCTGGAGTTCAGGTTTGACAGATAACATTCGGTTTCCAGTTTAAAATGTTATATTATCGAGCTGGACCGTTGTTGTAGTCAGTTGAAACGAGGCAGGTTGGAAACGACAACACATTTGCCAACATCAGCTCGCACATTACAAAAAAAAAACTACACACAAACTATCCTAACAGTGTGACCTTTCATATGCATACAAAATACATTTAATTTAAGATTTTTAACGCAGTCTAAATTCCCATATTTTGACGAATACTAAGTTTTATGCTACAATTTTACTTTTCCTGTGTCGAAGCACGATCCAATAATGCTTGCATGGTCTTTACAATGTGTTTAGCTTTATCAGTTTTGCTGCCCTGTAGCCCTTTATCAGTGGACTGTTCCGAAAAAGTTTAATATAAAGTGAAAAGTGACCAGTTTTTTCATCTTTAGAATTTAATTAGGGATGTCTGATTCGCAAGGGTTTTTTTCCTTAGTTTTTTTGTTCTTTAAACAAGACTTCAGACTGAAGACATCAAGACCACACACATTTTTTGTACAGTGCCTTAAGGCTATCCTAGTGACTTATTTACATCCTGGACTGAGATTGAACAATGGCAAAATTCAATTAACATTGATGAGTCACGTTAGCCCAGAGTTTTCATAGAGAGAGCCAAATGAGAATTCAAATGATGTTGCTCCTGTAACGGCTTTTTCCATTTCCCAGAATACATTGCATAACTCATTGCGTCCTTACATAGCTAGATGGAGAAACAGTCTCACAAGAACTGGATGACAGC
>JAILXH010232907.1:13173-29090 GCA_023558415.1 Piaractus mesopotamicus | reverse complement strand
AAAACAAAAAAAAAAAAAAAAAAAAAAAATCACCTTAGGGTAAAATCTTACCTCAAAACTATCTTAATACAATGTGTTGGGCATCAGGCAGAAAATTCGTAATCATTTATTAGTAAGACCATAACTTTCTGCAATGTAGCTTTTAGAGGCATTAAACTATTCAGACATCCGGTTCCCATCACCACTGCTGTGACAATTCTGACTTAAAATGTCTCTAGAACATTTTACATCAAACCAATCTGAATGACGTTTTTTACACCGTAACTATTAATTATGCACAAATTTAGAAACAGGTGAAAAATGTACCTCGATCACAAATTGTTAATGATTAGTCACCAGTTTGCATAACGATTATGCTCTTACTGTAATTCTCTTACAGTACGAAACAGAGCCTGATAGACACACCCATTAATATGCTTTTTTAATGATGTGTTTTTAAAGGCTTTTAAATGCTGTGCATGGGTGGCCCACCCCTACTTTGAGTCTCATGGTCAATTAGAATTTCTTTCTTTTTTTTCAGTACCTGTATGAGCTCAGGCCTGAGGTTGATGGTGTGGAGCCAGTCTACGAGGTGTGGGTATGAGTCGAGGGCCAGTGAGCGTTCACAAACTGGAACTCTCTGCTTACACTGCAGCTGCTTAGTGATGTACTTCAACAGCTTCACCTATAGGGGGCACACACATACAAACCACAGAGTTCAGAGGAACGTCAAAGCTGGACTTTTCTCAGCACAGCATCAGTGAAAGTAGCCTGCTTACTACACTGTGGCAGCCCAATAGCTTACCTGTCTGGAACCACCCTATCCAAAGAGTCTGCGTGCCATTCATACAGAAGCTGATCTTAATGCAAGGGAACCACACTGACTGGATCAGACTACACCATGATGAGTCAGTTAAAGTTAGTAACAACACAGTAACCAATCAGAACCCAGTTACAAAAACTGCCAGGTTTGAACATGAGAGCACTAGAGTGGTACTCTTACTTGCATAAATAGAAGGGATGCACCGAATAGGCTGATATTTTTGCAGACACATGGTCAACAAACGGCCAGTTAATTACTTTGATTTAAGCTGGTCTGTGTTGCAACTGTATGATGTAACACAAGTCAGGTAGGTGCACGACCGCTGTATTTAATGACGCTGATACAACCATACCAAAGTGCTGTAGCATAATTATGCATGACTCATTGTGCTAACTAGCCAGTCACCTCTTACTGACGATGTAGCTCCATATTTGATTCATGTTGGTACCTGATTTATCATTTACTAACTTAAAATGCCAGTCTGGCCTGTTGACAAGCAAATATTAATACTTACGTTGTGGTTTTGGATAAGAGAGAGTATAGGAAACATGCTAGTGTGTTTTTGTGGGTTCAATTAGCTTATACAATCTAAGCTAAAAAAAAAAGTTCATAATCTGTGCTTCTCTAATAAATGGCAATCTAAGAGCAAGTCACCAGAAATCAATCTGCCATGTGGTGGGAAGGTAGACATGTGGCACCATACAACAATCGATATGAGACAAAATTGTTCCAAAATGACTAAACAGTCAGATTCACACTATTAACAACATGCCAGTAAAGACTTAGATGGCAATAGGACACTAAAGTGTGAATCTAAGTGACAGTTCAGAGTAAGACTTCTGTCAACCATTTCTGTGTATGCAAACAAGCACTGCATGCAAAATGCAAAGAAAGCGGTAAGGCCCAGAGCTGAGGAAATCCCCTGCAAATGACTTCACTGCCAAAAGGTGGGCGAAAACTATTGTCGCTGTGTGCTTTTCCGTGTTTATGCGTTCGTATGTGTGAGAGAAAGACAGAGGGGGGTGGGGGAGGTTATATATATGTATGGTTAGTAGCGTGAAAATGGGTTGATGCAAGCACAGTTTCTGAAAGGAACAACTCACATTAGTAGAACATTTGTTACAAATAACATTACACTGAAACTTCAACAACTAAATATTATGCCACATTTTTTCAGTATTTATTGTGTCCACTTTTTTCCTTAATTAAAGTTAATCGGCAAACACATTCACTGACGTTGAGGTCTAGGCTCTGGGGTAGATAGTACATTGTACTGAGAACTGTCAGTTTCTTTCTTCTTCTCTGTCAATTTGCCTTTCTCAGTAATGGTTTCTTGACAGCTATACATCCTATCAGACCCATAGTGTTAAGTTCTCACAATGGAAATGTAGACAGAAACACCTGTGGACTTTTTTCAGATCTGAAGCAAGTGTGCAACTTGACTTTCTCATCTCTTAAAAATGAAAACTATTTATCTAATGGTGACAGTTTTAGTCGTCTGCCAGTTCTTGTTGTAAGGAGGCCTGTTTTCTCTTTATCTCCCTTCCTTATGCAAGTGAATTGTCATATATGTATTCAGAAATATATCTCGAACTTATTGTTAATGGGTTAACTTATACTTAATGGTTGTTTTGACTGGAAATTAAACAAATGAAGGGTGTAATTATTGAGTGCTGCATGGCCAGTACAAAATGATGCTGTAGCTGGTTTTGCATATCTCATGAGAAGGCATCCACTTCAGTCTTCGTCCCTAGACTGCCATGCTATGGTGTAATATGCCACAAACCTAAAACAATGGAAGTTAGCTATGACTAACACTTGGAGAAACTGGGGTAAAATGTCAAATAGTTTCCATAAGTAACACGCTGACTCCCAACATGCCTGTCACCATTGTGTTACCTTAGATATGCTATGCAATTGTCTGACAACTGAGAAAAAGATACTCTATTGTGGCTAGACTGTGTCTTGCTCTTAATTTGGGAGTACACAGAGCTGTCTATAAATAGCCAGCAGTTATTATGGCAAGGGAGTCTGGCCTGTCTTCCTCATGGGGGTGTCTGCTCTGTAGCCATGGCAACTCAGAGTGGCTGGAACACAGGGGCAGCCGGCAGGCCGAATCCTCCGTGACGTCACGCTGAGGCCAGATGAACCACAGGTTGGAGGACGGTGCTACCCACTACAGTGCACAGCAGCCTATACAGAGCTACTCACCATTCTTACTCAGTGAAAGCTAAGATATTGAGGGTTCAGTTATTGACTAAGGTCCATAGCAATTGCTGAAATATGTGGAATTATTATTATTTGTATCTGTAGATCAGTGCATGGATCTCTGTGACTGGGTTGACAGGCTTATAGCTTAAAGCAGTTCCAGTTTTCCATGTTCGGTCATTGCACTCTTTAAAGAGCTTACAGTAATTACTGTAGCAGCCAAAGTATTTCAGTAACTGTATAACATTAAGGGAAATATGTAAATGTACAGAAACAAATTACAAACATTTTGTTTCTGTACAGAACCTGCAAACCTTCAGAGATACTAAATTATTAACCTTTGGTAATGTGATGTCATGAACTTCACAAGCGTTTTCAACCCTGACTATATCTACACCTATCTCCGAAAAGCTCAGAGCGATTAACTGCACTGAAGTGCATTTCCCATCAGACTAATACAACCCATTGCACGAATTTGCATACAAATGGAATGCAGATAGTCAATCAGATCGCTAAAGACAAAGTCCCAATAACTAGCTCAGCAATCAATAGATCAGACTCTCTGTGTACGCCTGAGGCTGAGACTACAATCAACAGGACCCGCACCAGCATGTTTAATGTCATATGTCTCACTTCCAGCTAAACCCACACCCCCACATTCAATGCCATCCGTCACACTTCCAGGTCTCATGCTTTCTAGCTCTAATTTTATTTCTGCATCTCCTAGTAAAATGTCAGCATTGGTCTGTCCACACAATCTTTTGGTTCACTGTTAAATATGTCAGTATGAATACTAAGTAAACCAGAACTAAAATGCAACAATGCCGTAATGGGTCTTTTTCTGCTTTAATCAGTACCAAGTGAACCAAGCTACAAATATAAAAATGCCTAGGCATAGCATGAGCAACATGGAACCTGTTGCTTTTCGTTTCAGCCCTCATGTTAACAGGTCAGGGCTTTCAGCAGCGCAGCAGGGCATCTCAGACCATGAGGAGGTGCAGCATTTAGAAAAAAAAAATTAGAAGAAATGTAGAAGTTCGCTGTCAAAACACAAATATGAAAAAAAAACATGAAAATGAATGAAAATGATGCAGAAAATCTAATAAAAGCTCAGTGCAAATTCTTCAATTCGACACGCCCATGTCACGCAGATTTAGTATATGTGGAACAGGCCTAAGTCTCACCTCCCAAAACATGATGCGAGCCCATCAATACATAACTTTATAACTTTTATTTTGCACGCTGCTAACCCGCTTTCAGCGCAGTCTCTGCAGTGCTGCAACATGTACAGCATTCATTGAAGGAGAGTGGGGAGCAGCATTAAAGTTTCAGCAGTTGTTGGGCTGTAGGAGGAGGCGCGCTGGTTGCGTGTGAGAATGCCCCTGGGCTGATTTAATGCACCGCTCGTCCACGAGTGCACCTCAAACACAGCAGGTGTTAGTTTGCACCAGACACGGCCTGGCACATTGCGCGGGGCTGCTGCTGTATTCAGTGACTATCTCCTGCTTCATCTGCCTTCTCCGTTACACCTCTCAAGGGGCAGCGAGCGGTTGGGGTATTCATATGCGCCTGCTTAACTTAAAAGCCTGTTTGACAATAACCTGTCTGAGCTTCTCCAGGCCAGCGGAACGCAGCCAGCATCGAGTCTGGAGGAGCAGAGGCCTTACACAAAAGCACAAAAGCAGCTGTCTGCTTAATCAGTGAGGAGGTTTACAGACAAGGCTACAAAGCACACTACTAACGGTATCTGTTACTGCAGATACACAGTCTATCTGTGCAAATAGAGCGTGGCAAGTGCTGGCATTCACTTAATCATAATGGCCCCCGACTGATCAGTGGCAGGTAATTCAGAATGGAGCGTGCTTCTGGCGTAAAGGTATACAGCACACAGGCCATTAAAGGGATACCGGGTTGTGTAGTGTAACTTCAACTCAACACCGAGTTAGTAGGCCATGTATTGCTGAGTAGGCCACACCAAAGAAGAACTGTCAAATATAAACCAAGAAAATTTAACAAAAATCTGTCCACTTCACAATAACAGTCAATCGAAAGACTGTCTGATTTGGTGTGCAGAAGGATTTCAACACATGGGAAAAACGTCATAGTTGTAATAGCTGATGAGAGTAATTGTAGACAAAGGTGGCTCAAGTTACTGCACGTCAGACTGAGATACCTGTACAAACTGCTACAGACTACAAGGAACTACCCACTACTATTGCTAATAAAAACAGTAAAATAAAAAAAGGTAACATCATGGAAAATATTGTATATCATCATACAAAACCAATAACCAAAAACTCCAAAAAAAGTAACTACAGAAAAAGGAAAAAAAAACTTTAACTATCAACGTAAGTCAATCTAACAAGATTTTATTTTAAAATGATTCTGGACCACTTCTGTCGGGTCATTCATTATGATATTCTGAGACAGTGTAAACAGCAGCTGGCATGCTCAAATTACATAAACAGCAACAGTACACAAGAACTATGTATTAGATATTCTAAATAATAAATTCATTAATGAGGCCTGATTTATGTCCTATATCCTAATTTGTTCTTAACGTAAGTCTTCAGCATACAAACAATGTATAAAACACAATGTGCTGACAAACTGCATACTTTTTTATAGGGCACATATACCATGTTTTTTTATTTTATATTAAATTTAATATTACAATGTTATTCAAATATATCAGGGTATCACAAGATCAGATGATATTTAAGTTCATATTAATAAAGTTATTTTATCGCATTATTGCATGTTAGTTTTTTCCTCCTTTCTAATGCTTGTTTGGGTTTATGTAACAAAAACAGTCACAATACATTCTGATGACTATTCTTCAGCCTCTCATTATCCTTTAAACTTCAACTGGTAGTTTTTGTTACTGTGACTTTAAGACTGATGTATGTGAATGAGCTCTGTTCTGATTGTCCAGTATTCATTCAGGAAGCAGTTAAGGCTGAAATACTTCTTATAAATTGTAGCATAAATGGTCAGAGCTAAACTGCTGCAGGCTAAAAAGGTGGATATATGTAAAACTGTTGGTTCTCATGACATCCCAAAAATAATGAATTCAAAACAGACTGGTTTTGCAGCTTAATTTCCATTAATATGTGTGTACAGACTGGGGAGCTGTTTACAAACTACATCAAACTCTTATTTCAACAAATGTGAGAATTTCGGCTTTCCATGATATCGGCCCTTCAATACCTGTACCACACTGGCACATTAAACATATTCATGTATGGGCCTGAAAACCACATTTTCATGCCAAAATCTCATTTTAAAAATCAAACTATTATTAAAACATACATTTCAATTAAAAAGCGGTCATTTTAAGTTCTAATTCATGCCCATGCATGTTTTATAAATGAGGCCAGAGGTCTGAACTTTAAAGCAAGGTTCTAGCATACCTCCAAGTATCAACACTTCATAATGAAGCATTATAACAGCATGAAGTCCTCTGTCAGATTACTGTTTTATCACTACTACAATTCTGATTTATCACTACTAATTCTCCCTCCCCATGAAATAAAACTCATCTCTTTACTACATGAAAAAAAAAAAAGATCTGGGGAAAAAAGCAGACAAAGAAGGTGACAAAAGCAACGAAGAGACTAGAGGAAAGAAAGAGAAATAAAGGGGGGGGAAAAAAATGAGAAAAAAAGTTGCAGAGAAACCGCATGGGGATTTCCTGATACGAATAAACAGTTGGTCTAGAGGCCCTCCTCTACCTGATTGGCCTCCAGAGCCTGCGCTAACTTTCCTTCCATAGAGACAGAGTAAATACATGTTGAAAACCACTTTGCATTCAAACACCCTTCTGAACAAAGGCCTTCATTCCTTCAGAAACAAACCTATAACATTAAAGGGACTCTGCCCATATTTAAGTTGTCTCTCACTGGGGGGATATTTATAGACTACAACATTGCAGTACACAGCATTGTCAGAGCAAGATCCACAATGAAGTGTAACTGGTTCTGCCTGCATTATAAAGGCAATTACACCTCCCACATCCTTCTAGCATATAAGCCTCTGCTTAACTTACTTTAAAACAGTTTACACGCACCAATTGCTGATCCTTTGCCAAGACTATTAGGCCTGTGAGGTGGTTACAGGTAAACAGGATTTAGAAAGGAATCAGTTCACTCCTACACCAGCCTGTGGCCACAGTTAAAGAATATTGTCTTTAGCTCTTAAAGGAAGGACAGTCATTTAACCATTATTTTCAACTAATTTACAAGACCTGCTCCATGGTAAAGTGGACAAAAGAAACATAATATATTGCCACTTAGTAACTTTTTTTCACTTTCTATTTGCTATACCATTTGAAGATACCACGTTTCACAGTATACAAACATTTTATGATGATGGACTGATAATCTCAAATTACATGGAATAAAATCTCCCAACATTAGCGTTATGGATGCACAATGATATCAGAATCATACTGGTATCAAATATATTTAATGATGTATTTACTATACTCAAGAGGAACAGCTGAATGTTTAGCTGATGCTGAGATACTGTGCTAAAATATCTGTATTTTATTAATTTTACTGCATTTGTAACCTTACAGCAATAAATTTTACATTTTATCACAATGCATAAACATCATATGTAGCAGCATCAGCAGATAACTAGTTGGCCAAAAGTATGTGGACCCCCCTCCTAATTATTGAGTTCAGGTGTTTTAGCCACACCCATAGCTAACAGGTGTAGAACAACAAGCACATAGCCATGCATTCTCCATACACAAATACTGGAAGTAGAAGGGGTTGTACTGAGAAGCTCAACGACTTTGACCGTTGTACCGTTGTAGGATGCCCCAACATTGAAATTACTGCTCTGCTAGACCTACCAAGGTCAAGTGTAAGTGTAATTATTTTGAAATGGAAGCATCTAGGAGAAATAACAACTCAGCCACAAAGCAGCAGACCATGCAAACTCACAAAGCAGAGCTGCAGAGTGCTGAAGAATGTAGCGCCAGTCCTCTGTTGCATCACTCGGTTCCAAACTTTCTCTGAAAGCAACAACAGCACAAGAACTGTGTGTCGGGAGCTTCATGAAATGGGTTTTCATGGCTGAATAGCTGCACACAAGCCTAAGATAACTATGTGTAATGCCAAGTGTCGGCTGGAGAGGTGTAAAGCACACCACTACTGGAAACGTGTTCTTCAGAGTGATCAATCGAGTTTCACTATCTGGCAGTCTGATGGACAAATCTGGGTTTGATAGATGTCATGATAACATTACCTACCAGAATACACAAAGCCAATAGTTAAGATACCTGACCTGACAAATGCTCTTTTGACTGAAAGGGCACAGATTTCCACAGACACATTTCAAAAGCTTGTGGAAAGCCTTCCCAGAAGAGTGGAGGCTGCAAAAGAGGGACCATCTCCGTATTGATGTCCATGGTTTCGGGATGTCCAACACTCTTATATACGTGTGATGATTGGGTGTCCAACATACTTTTGGCTAAATATCGTATGTACCTGAAAATATCGGATGTCGGCATCAGCCCACAACTCTCATGCCAGTGGATCCCTAACTAATGTACACTAAATTCAAAAATGTTTTTTCCATCTCCTATAAACTTAGGAAAAAGTTAGGAAAAAATTTGATTCACAAATAACAAAGAAACTCTTCCTTCTGTTTTCATGGAAACAAGGAAACACTCCTATAAGAGGATACACAGATTTATAAAAACACTAGTCCAGCCATTCAATCAACCACACTGATTTGTGTGCACCTATGTAAACCCACAGGGCTGGATTTGTGGATATTCCATGTTTTAGTCCCATTTAGTTTAGGCTTAGGCTTAATTTTGGTCTTTGAAACTGTCTGATGAAGTTCTAAAGTGCTTGAAGATTTTGGTCTGCTCTCACTCTTTGGATCTGAACGGGAGTTCTCTTCAACAAGAGCTTTAAAATGCTCACTGGACGCCAGACATACCACATGTTTCCTAATAACACAGGATGACACCCTTGACACTGTTATTAAGACAACACGGTTACAGCTCTCAAATTAGATAGCAAAAAGTCTCTTAAGAACAGAGACATGCAAGATTATCACACAGACTCCGTTTCTCTGCAGATGTCAGTTACAGACTGCAAGGCCTAGTCTAAAGATAAAGAGAACAAAATTAGACACAAAGTGCTATGCAAAAGGAGGCAAACCTCTAACAACCATTAGTCTGTCATTTCAATTACCTCCACTTTGGGTGGGGAGGCAAGAGAAAACTGCAATGTTTAACTTCATACTGCAACATTACAAACTGTCTGAGATACTTGTATCTGAGAGAATTGACAAGACCTTGACCCATCCCTGAACTTCCTGCTTCAGAGTTTCTAGGTCTGTTCACATGAAATTTCAAAATTCAGTTCCCCATCAAAGTGGGAAAGACAAAAACCTGCACCGAATGAACGTCACATTTAACCCTTTAACTAGGTTAGATGTGATTTTGATCTTTTCTGATTAAAAAGGTGTTCATTAAATTGTCACTTGTTTCACATGACTCTAATGACATCTTATGGGATGTTAAGGAATGGTCTAGAGCAGGGGTGCCCAAATTTGATGTCTTGAGTGGGCCACAGAGCAACATCTGTGTGGCCGGGGGCTAAAAAGACAAAAACAATACACTAATAAAAAAGCTATATAGGTAACAGGTCATGTGGTCTAGAGGCCAAGAAGCCAGTCGTACCTAATCATTACCATCAAAAGCGTGGCTATGCACACATCAGATAAAGTCACTGTGGAGATCTGTACACAGGAGAGTTACTATACAAACACACCTACAGACCGTTAGACTGCACCAAAAATGGTAAAAAGTACATTTATTCTGGAAAAGCTACAACCAAAAAAAGTCATGATCAAGAAAAGGCTGAACATTTTCACACTCAAGACTGACCTACATCACTTTGCCAACGCAAACAGATGACACACACTTAAGATAAACCACAATCATGTCCCAACTGACTCATCCACCATCACTCATCACACCAGTAATGGGAATGAATGCGCACGACAGAATACGACGCAACTGCAGATACATGAAAAAAGGCATGATAAAATCAAAACAAACTTCACATCTTGATATGAGCCTTTTAACACAGCTGCCCTCCTTTCTAACAAGACCCATGCGGTTATAAACCAGTTTGATCCTGATAAATTTCCAGCAGCGGTCTATGACAAAGAAGAAACTCACCACCTGTTCGTTATTATGCAACATGTGGCTGTGAAACAACATGCTGCTGCCCAGGCCTGCATCAGCTCCATGATGTCAGCTCCCTGATAGCATCATACTGAGACCTGCACTTAATGCCCAGGTCCTTTGTTCTTTTATAGAGACCATTAAATAAGATGTCATATGTACACTTCAAACATAAAGGTTCCTAAATGGTTCTTGGCTTCAAAGACCTTTAATTTCTATAGAAAGTTTAAGTTACGTGGAGGGTCTTTTCATTTTGAAAAGCTTCCTGGCACATCTCTTTTACAAAAATGGTTATTTAAAGAATGAAGATGGCACAATACCACTTTTTATTTTTCAATACCAACATTGAAATCTTGAGCATCAGCTGATACACAAAGCTAGACAGGTGTGAAAATTTTCACTGGCATTTTGGGACACCAAGTCAATGAATCTTGTGGCCAAAATGAGAACTCTCTGGCCAGCATTACAACAACTGTATATACACTGTATTTTATTGTATATGTACTGTATTTACAAATGACTCTGTTCCAAAAACCAACCAGGTGTTGTGTTTTGAGTCCCCTACATCCACTTCAATTTTTCCCATCATAGCAGTCAAACCAAAGAATGACATTGTTTTTTTTATTATATAGTCAGGTTGTCTCAGATATAACATGTTCGACAGAACATCACATTCTTCCTGACATCATACTTAAGCCACGCGAATTCTTTTTTCCACTCATCTTTTAATTTCTAATTAGAGTTTTCGTAGTTATCATCTATATCTGATTCTGAAAGCAAAGTTATATGTTAACATATAGCAGCACTAATGTTAACCTTACAGCTGCAGTTGGTGAATTCCAACAGAATCTGAAACAATTACTGACATGCTGTACCAAACAGGCTTTGGAACTCATGCGCATGTGAAACACAACTGTTCTGGTTCTGGTGATTAGTTAAAAGGGGAAAAAAAAACACAAAAAGGCAAGTGGCCACTAGGGCTGAAAGATTAATTATTTTATATATTGAAATCACAATTTGAATGACAATGCTTGTAGATAAGTTAGACCAATCAGAAGCAACCAAATATCCATGTGCTGCGTGCCTGACAAAACAACCACAACCAACTGGCAGTCTTTTAAAGTATGTACAGAATTCAAGCCTTAAGCCATAGATGCTGGAATTCTTGGCAAAAAAAAAAAAACAACTTAATTTATTGAAAATCACCGCAATTTAAAATACAGATGTAAAATTCGTCCAAAACCCCAAATTGTTCAGCCCTAACGCCACTCGGGTCACAGGCTCTGCATTTTTAGTGACCACAATGTGAAATGTTGTGGCATGGCTACCGATATGCCATTTCTATTGAAGAATCATCTATTGGTTCCATATGTCTCCTTTATTTTTAAGTGTACAGCTAGCTTACTACTCAAATATCCATGAAAACAACCCTGTCAGAATGTGTGCTTGATGTAAACAAACTCTTCAGCTAATTCGGTTAGCCTAAACAGGCAGTACAACTGACGGAGCAACAAACTAAAAGACCTATGTGTACCACTGGCTTTGTTCCTCTAGCCCCTAATGGATGCTCTAGTCTCTTTAAAAGGTTCACACAAGTGCTCTGTGATGTGGTGCTATTATTAGATTCCTTACACAGTCTGTCTGAGCCCCTTTTATTATTATTAGCTCCAATTTTTAGCTCCAATCACATCACTCAGTTTTTTTTTTTTTGTTTTGTACTGCATCTAGTTCTGAAATGTGCACGGGGGAAAGACAGATGGCTAAATATAGCAAGAGCAGCACCAGCACACCAGAAGCGCTCTGCAATCTTTCCAACAGCCCTGAGAAGACACACTGACGGCCAGAGATTCTCATTTACCAACCACAATCATTTCAATCATTTCTGCAGCATCTGAATTACCTCAATCTTGAGAAAACAGAAAAACAAGACTGCCACGGCTTGATTGTCTGAGAGCCTGAGAAAAAAGCAGTTGCATGATAATTAGCGCGATTACCATTTAGCCGAGTCTCTCTGTCATATACTTTGAGGGAAAGCTATTTCTAAAACTGTGAGAGAAAACCACTTGAAGTGAGTTAGCACTTTGGTACCACAGGCCTGAGACAGAGGAACAGCCAAAGAGTCATGAGAAACTGACTTCCACTTGAGAGGGACTGGAAAAGTCTTTCTGAAAAGCATGGTAATATGACAAAGGCAGCGGGCACATGGATGGATTAGTGCCCGTAAAGAGGCAGACAGGAGTTACAGTGAGTGAGAAAATTCAGGAAGTTCTCTTTCTAGGCCATTAACACCTCACTATTCACACTATAGGCACCTTTTTATAAAATAACTGTAATCCGTTACACTTGCAGTAAAAACACAGTAATCAGATTACAGGTACATTATAAAAACAGGATTACAGTAATTACCAGCAGGATTACATTCAAATGCAAACTTGCTACCTTTTATCGAACTTTACTGTTTTAATGCAAAATATGTCGCATGAGTCGAGTAGATTTAAAGACTTCTCCGCCCAGCAGCAGTTCACAGTCTTTTATTCGGCCAATCTTTAGAATTTTTATTCTTTAGCATTTTATATTTATTGGCAGAACTGAGATCTGCAGCGTTTTCCTGAAGATATTTGAATCAGGACTTTAACCTGGATTCCCACATTGCCAGATTCTACTGCAGCAGACTGATCTGATCAGGCAGTAAACTCTATTCTCGCTTGCTACTTTGTAAAATTCTACAGTTTGACCGGCTATAAATCAAACTTTTGAAGACCTCTGTGGACTGAAACCGCTGAGAGCTGATTAGGAAGCATCGAAAAATTACGATCTTCAAAGTCCAAGCTCGACGCACCAACATGAAACCTGTACAGCCGTTTAGCAGAGAGAACACACACGATGACCAGTCAGAGTTTTTAGAAGGGCCTCTATTCACGATTATTGTTGACGAGGGGTCTCAAAAGAAGATTTCTACCAGATTGATCTTTTGACATTGGCATGAAAGTCAAATAAGGAAAAGTCTTATGACAGCTGTGAACTATGCAAATCTGGATCACTATACATCAATTATTTGTTCCCCTGTGTTTTACTTCCAGTGTACTTATTTTTTAAAAAATTTCCTGTTAAAATCACTTAATTTTTTTTCCTGAGGAGCAAAGTACAATTTCTAAACTTCAAGGTTTGAGTATACATGTCTTAACTCGAACAAATTATAACGATATACAAATGTGTAATCTGTTGTTTTTATATTTTAAACATTTTCATGTATCAGGTTTGGCCACTGCGCTGAAAGTGAGACCAGTGATTTCTGTGTGACACAATATTTATGCCACCTATAATCTATCATTCTGTTTCAAGAAACACATCAAACACAAAAACTATTAAGTCATGAAAAGATCTTCAAACATTGTGATGTCATGTTGTTTGCCACACTGCCCATCCTTATCCCCTCCCTCCCTCCTCCCCTTTCACAGAGATTTGAAGACATGAATTTAGCTTTTCCAAGCAGATCTAATGTCTCTTTGCCTCGTATAGAAAGCAGATACGTAAACAAACGGAGGGACTGTAAGCACACAGGTGTCGACTTTGAATACACAGTGTCAAGAACCCACACCTTCTGGCTCTCGTTTCACATCAGGGGAGGGTTTACACGGTGCTGCAATGTACCTGCACCTCATTAGAAATAGTATACAGTCTCAACTGACATAGGCTTCTCTGGTTTGAAAATGCAGACAGAGATAAGCAGCAGCATTAAACCTAGAACCTGCACTTAGAGTACACTGAGGGCTATTTTCTTGGACATGGATTAAGCCTAGTCTTGGTATAATACTTTTTACCAACAGTTCTGGCATAATCTTCAACAGTTTCTCATATGGGATTAATTTCCAAAAACATTTATGTGACAGCTTGAACTTGAAACCATGCTCATCCCTAATTGTGCGCGAACCGGTAGGATAGGCTTAGAGAATTCCTCTTCATTCCATTTTACAGCAGTTATTTTAATGGGTTTTTTGTGGTGGTTTGCATGCTTTCAAGGAAGTACCAAAATAAATTTTCCCCAAAAGCGGTGGGCAGGTGGAGAAGCCCACAAAGCTGACCACAGAACAAGGAATTAACACGCCAGGCATGGGGAAGCACTTTTTCCTCCCATCACTGTGGCACTGCAAATTAATAGAAAGTAAATGCAAGCTGATCCAAGACCTACAGGGAAACCCAGGTGCGTTCAAACCTTACAGACAAATGTCAGCCCACCTGCTGTTTATCAGAAAAAAAACAAGCAAACAGACAATACAAAGTTAAATGAACAAAATTAAAAAAAGCCAGACTGTCACACTATTCCATAGTTTTTAAAAACAAAGCCTGTGTAGTTCACCGAAAGTCCCCTCATTCACCTTCATGAGAGTTATCAGAGCATCCCTGGATAGTGAGTATTCCTGAGTTTACAAGTGCTCATGAAAGTTATAGAGTGTTTGCGAGTATTTATAAGTGTTTATGGGAGTTCTTGACTATTTATAAGTGTTTGAGATATATTGTGTATATTTATGAATATTTGTTTGAGTGATAAAGTATTCACAACTATTTATAATGACTTATGAGAGTTATACAGTCTTTGTGAATCTGTGTTTGAGAGTTGCAGAGTATTAATGATTTGTTTGAGTTATAGAGTATTCATGAGTATAAGTGTTTATAAGAGTTATAGAGTACTCACGAGTCTTTTAGTGTTTATGAGAGTTATAGAGTAATCATGAATATTTGTTTCAGAGTTATAGAGTATTAGTGATTTGTTTGAGTTATATTCATGTGTATAGGTGTTTATGAGAGTTAGAGTATTCATGAGTATTTGTTTGAGAGTTAGAGTATTCGCACGTATTTGTAAGTGTTTGATAGTTACAGAGTATCCATGAGTATTTATAAGTGTTTTTGTGTTTGACAGTTTGAGTATTTGTCAGTATTTATACGTTTTTGTTACAGATAATTTGCGACTATATATATATAATATACATTTATGAGAGCTTTTAAGTATTCTAGAGAATTCCTGAGCGTGTAATATAAAATGTTTATTGGAGTTATGGTGTATTTCCGAGTTATGTTATACATGTTCATGTGTGATCACGAGTGATCAACTACTCATAAGAGTTTGTTTGTATTTGTGAGTTCTACAGTTTTACTGAGTGTTTATACATGTTAATAAGATTTCTGGAACATTCCTGAGTGTTTATAAATGCTTATACGTGTTTTAGAGCATTCCTGAGTGTTTACAGATGCTAATGCGTCTTCTAGAGTATTTCCAAGTGTTAATAAGTGTTCATGAGACTTTAAGAGCATTTTTGAGTATTCCTGAATGTGTGTATAAGTGTTAATGAGAATTCTAAAGCATTCCTGTGTGGTTATGAGTGTTTATTCGAGTTATGAAGCACTTCTGAATGTACAAAGTTTCTTTGTCTGTTCCTGAGGCTCTTACCTCCAGCGTGTGGATCTCCTGCTGGGTGAGGTGACACGATGCTGTGCACTTGGTGCGGAGTCCCTTCAGACTGCAGATAGAGATGTCGATGATGTTCTGGAGAAGCTGGCACTGCTGCAGGGCTGCTGCTGCCATGTCCGAGCTGCTGCCCTCCCCGTTAGCCATCCGTCAGCTTGGGGCACGACGGGCTCTGCACACACATGCTGAACACATACACTGACACTAACCGCGCGGAGCTGAGCCGA
>JAILXH010232890.1:40694-56040 GCA_023558415.1 Piaractus mesopotamicus | reverse complement strand
ACACACACACACACACACACACACACACACACACACACACATCCTGTCGGAATGAACAGGAAAAAGTCCTTCTGCAGCACTGTTTGTGACACTATGGGTCATGGCGAAATATGATTAAAAAAAAAAACGCTTCCAGGATTCACTCACAGACAAGATGTCGTCACTGTAAATGTGCGTGGTAAGCACCAGGGCTGCACTGCTGGAGATTAAGCAAAGATCTTCTCAGCAGATATGACACCTCTAACCAAAACACTGCTTCTGAATCATAAGGGAGGATAGCCATGCTTACAGAAAAATGGTAAGCACTTGGACGTCATGAGTTGTCAGTGCTAATAAAATCATAGGGTAATTTCTTTGTAATTATTCCGCACTCGTAGCTAATTGAAACAAGCGATGGATCAATCAATAGCAAGACCCAGGCTGAAGTACAAACCATTCATTTTTTAGGAGATATTTCTGACATTCTTACATATAAGACAATTCGCTCACATAAAGAAGGATAAAATAAACTGAAAAAACAGGGTTTTCCAAAACTGAGATAAAGAAATTGGGACTTCTAACAACCGTGCAAAACCTGGTGGACCACCAAAACAGGCACCATCAGATAAACAATATTTAAAGCTTTCACCTTTGAGAGAAATTCAAGCTCCACTCTTGCTTCAGCTTTTAAAAAATCTGTTTGTGTCCATCCTCCCATTGTGTGAAGACAATGCAACACTATGGTTCTAAAAGGATGTGTCTGTGTCAAAAAGTCATTACTGAAAAACGGAAAAACAAAAGAAATTTTGCAAATCAAAGAGATTGAACGGGGTTCTCAGATCAATGGACTGACCATCCCAGAGTCCAGACCTCAACATTATTGAATGTGTTTGGGATTACCTGATCGTGGGCTTGTGAGAAGTAGACAATGCAACCATCATGAACCAATGCCTAAGACTTTGAAAGCGTGGAAAACTATCTTTGCAGATGTCTTGGTTAAAAAAAGAATGAAAAGCATGAAAAAAATGAAAGCAAGTCTCCTTAGAAGAATGGAAGCTCTGAAGAATCTGTGTCTGTTACAATATAAAATATGTTCAATATCAGTGCTTTATCTGCAGAATGTTGGGTGAAACTGCAGATTCATGCGACCTCAATATCACCGGATACAGACATATCAGTCGAGCACTAACCAATACCACACCTGTGTTTATAAGTAGAAGAGGATGGTATCTTATTATAATTTAGATTTTTATGAAAAGTGTCTGTTGCATGTACAAAATCACTATGCAGAGAAGAAAACCATGCTTCACATTTTTAGTACGTTCACGCCATTCTTTGAAATAGTGGCAAACAGAATAAGAAGTACAAACTGTAGATACAGAATGTAGATCTAATGCAAATGTAACTTATTGAATAACTGGTAATTAGCATGGCAAGTTGACAATAATAAAAATAAGAATAATAATAATATAAAAGACTTCTAAGAATTACGAGGCAATACATATACAGGCAAAGGCAGACTTATATGATTAGCCTACAAGCTCATTCTGATCATCTTTCAACTCTTTTCCTTGCATAGGCACTTGAAAGCAAGAAGCAGGCCTTGCCCAATTACTCAAGAAAGATGGATGGGCCACTGCTTGCAGGTTATGCATTTAGGAAATTAGTTTTCGGAAAACCGCTTCGTAATTATCACATATCATAGGTCGAACAGCTGTTTCACTCACATTAAAGCACATTGATACCATTACACCACTGTTGTCATTATTATAATGGAAAATGATCAATTAGAGTTAATTAATTGCTCTTTGACTCATAAATGACTGTTGGCAAATCCATGAACGCCTGTCGGTGGGGGCCGTGCATAGCAATGATTAACATATTTTTAGGGAGAACCTTCGGCTAAAGGATTAGCTCTTTTATTGAGTAATTAAGCGGCAGATTTATATTTCCCCGACATATTGTGGGATAAATAAGGCATTACATAAATGACATGCCGGGCTGTTAGGTCTTCAAACTACCTGACAGACAGATGTGGCACAGACACAAACCCTCAGAAACGTGGTTCGGGACGATAAAGTAGTACTGTAATTAAATCCAAAACCACTGAATACTTAGCCATCTGACACTCGCCTGAGCGGCTAAAAGCCACCGCTGGAAAATCGACCAATCGGATGCCGCAGGGGCAACAACCCCATATGGCTTTGGGATAATTGTCCAATTGGAGTTTATAATCTGTCCTGTTTCCCCCCGCTACGGACCATGTTGTGTCAAGCTGTTTCCCAGCTTAAAGCGGTCATGGATAAATGGCAGGTAGCATATTTGCAAATTAAAATGCATTTCAATTAACATGAAATTAACCTATTTGTGGGAAAACATCCACTTAATAATCCAGAAGGGCACGTTTTGGGGACACAGCAAAATAAACATACATAACAATAGTTATACAACTGTAGCTCTAAAAAAGTTCTGTAGTTCTAAATCTAATGGTTAATTTTTTGTGCTCTGCACTGAACTGTGAAAAACACAAGCTTTACGAAATACTTAACATTTGCACTGCGGCACAATTAACAGTATTTGGCCCTCTACATCCCTTCAAGTCCCCAAATCAAGTCTAACTCACGACACCCACACTCAACCTCCAACCTGACAGCGCAGTGAATACAGGAAAAGGAGGGGAAACGGGAGGAGGCTGGGGAGGATAGCTCAGCGCTGAATATATCTAACTGCTGAAAAACTGGCATGGGCGAGTTTAAATATTAACAAAGCACACATGGCCCTCCTCTTCTGCTGGAGGTCCCTGATGGAGGGAGGCAGCAGCTCCTCTACCAAGACAAGCAGGGCCTCGTCCAGACATGCTGCAGGGGGTTTACATTTTAATGCCTTTGTTGGTTTTCCAAAATATGCTTCCATCTCATCCTGGACGAGCTCCCGCCAGGTTCTCAAAGAGAGGTGGCGCATATCATTTTGGGGGCCGCCGTGACGCCGATCGCTCTAGTTCCTCTTGCCAGCTTCCAGAAGCGTAGACTTTTTCTAGGCGCGCCATCTGTACATCGCTCCCCTGGTTAAGCCTCTGAAGTGTTGCTGCTTTTCTTTTGCTTAAAAGTGAGAGTAAACTTTCCTGTGAGTTTTTGACTTTGAAAACATTTGTATATAGATTATCGTATTATCATATATTAATGCTTAGGAGCCACAGTTATCGCTGGTGAGGACAAAAAC
Organism: Piaractus mesopotamicus; assembly: GCA_023558415.1. Lineage (NCBI taxonomy): Eukaryota > Metazoa > Chordata > Actinopteri > Characiformes > Serrasalmidae > Piaractus > Piaractus mesopotamicus. The sequence continues at coordinate 52,842 of JAILXH010232890.1, read as the reverse complement.
ATGGTGTGTGGTTTGATATTATTTCCTCACTCACACCTCATTGAAACAAGCAGAAAAAAATGTGCTGAAAATTCAGCTTCTAACGTTTCAATCTAAATCAGATGTGCACCGATCATGATTTTTATCCAAGTATGATTTTGACTGCTTTCCAGCCAAGTTGGCCGATGGGCAATTTTTTTTTTAACCTAAAGCTCACACTGTGTGTACTAAAACAATACATGAGCATATTGGTACATTTCCAGTACTTTCTATTGGCCAAAGTTGCAACACAAATAACATTATTTGCTTTTAAATGTACCAAACTGGCATTTTAAATTACTAAATGAAAAAACAGTTGCCTATTTAAATAACGTGAATCAAATACTACATAAAACATCACAGGCAACTTACCTGGCTCAAAATATTTACACCATAAATTAGAACATAGATTGGCCAAAATCAATACATGGTAATACATTGGAAAGTGGCCGTCCGCATGTTTGGAACAAAAATCTGATTCCAATCATGCTCACTTAATTGATTCCAGATTTTTTTATGCGAACTTGATGAAAAGTTATGGCCATACTTTGTGGAAAGAAAGATCATCCTTTACATCAGAGGTTCTTAAACTGGTCCTCCAGGACCCCCAGACAGTCCAGCTTTTCGCTCCAACACAGCTCGCAACGTACAGGGATAGAGAAAAAAATGTGGACAGTCTGTGGGTCCCTGAAGACGGGTTTGAGAATGACCGCTTTACATTTTTCCAAGCTTTTGTCATCTTCTGTCTTTGAAACAAATGAAAATAAGTGTATATTCGAAAAGAATAAAATTGTAATTCTAACTATGTCACTAATTGTGTGATTACATTTAAACAGCTGGGCAAACTATGTAAATAATTATGAAATTACATTTAAATTATGTAACAAAACATCAATAATAACTAACATATTTTGCTGAAAAGTGGTGTAGCTCAGCATTGTTGCAGCACATGGTTTATGTGGTTTCATGTACAAAACAGCCTTGTATTTCTCCCCATGAACTTTGTTTGACTTCATCAAAGAGAAGTGCAGGATGTGGCAAGGCCACCTGCTTTGCATTGCTCCTCCTCCATGCAAAACTCTGATGTTGGACAATATCGCCACATTTTACCACACATAAGCTTCAGATAAGTACACAGACTGTTAACTAGGGCCCAAATTCACCCAACTGTCTCACTAACTGCAGTATTTCACGTCTGGAAAACTATCAGCAGGGAAGCACTTAATTAAAAGAACACTGAGCTGATTTAAATATCAAAAGATGATGTACAATGAGAAAGACAATACGAGTAGAGCGAGACTGCACTGGAAAAAGTATGTTTCAAACTGTCAGGAGAAAGGAGGTGGGGTGGTGGGATTTGGAAGGTGATGCCGAGAAGAAAGATGTTCATGCAATGGTTTAACACTCACCACGGTGCAGCAGAGAGGCCAGAACCACCACATAAGAGCCAAAGCCAGAAGGAGTAACAGTACCAGAAACACGATCAACATCACTGAACCATCTGACTGATAAAAGATAAAACTCATTTCAGTCACTTTTCATCTGATTTTCTGTACAGTGTCACTGTCCTTAGAAAGCATATGCTACACCAGAAATACTTTTTAATATTAAAATGACTGATGACCGCAAAAAAACTACAATAAAATAGAAAGAAAAGAAAAAGAGACAAAAGAAAATATAACAAAAAGATGATATAGCAAAACAACAAGAACCAAAAAGTCTGAGAGTTCTGTAAATCCCCTTCACTTTACTGCTTTCCTGCTGGGGCTCTGTGGTTGAAATGCAGTGTAGATATTTCCCACCCAGCCTGTCTCTTGACCTCTGACAGGCCCATCTTTATACTATGTGTAATCTCTAATAAGTTGGATTAGTTTCATGGGAGAAGGTCAAGTAATCTAATTTGTAGTATACAGTATACGACTTGACTTGCGAGATAAAGTATTTTCCCCAAGTTATAACACTTGTATATAACTTGTAAAAACTATATAGACATTGCAGATTTGTGCTGGATTAAAATCACACATCTGATCAGTAATTACTTCAATTATAGTACTGATAATGATCCAATACTTTTTCTTTAAAAACTACTAAAAAAACTTTAAAAGCAGCTATTTTTAATTAAAGCACTTCATTTTAGATTAGCAAAAACAGGCTACTCTAATCAACACTCTACTACCCGACAGAAATAAATACACCGCTACCATGGCATCACACAATGTGTGTAAGTCATTCATTTTTCTTTCTGATCTAATCACTTTCTGATGATATCAGCCGGATGCCAATATCAGTTATCAGACTGGTGATACAACAATGATGTCACTTCAGTGACATCTGTGGCAGAGGAAAGCTCAAGGTCATCTCCTACAATATCCTGTTCTGCAAAGGTCAACATGCCACTCTTTGGGAAACAATACGCCAGAGTGACAATAGTAGAAGGAGAGGGATACAAAAACACTCTCAGAGCACAGCAGAGGAATATACACACATACAAATATATGATTTTATTAGGAACTACAGATACAGAATTAAACATGCAGTTATTATGGATATAATTATACAATCATTAGGAGGGTAAATGTATTGATATATTATGATGGCATCATGAACGTGTTAATTCTACATCAATTTTGGAATGTTAGAATTGGTTATAATAATATTCAATGATATGCTCTTACTTTTTGGCCAAATTAAAATTCTCTAAAATTCTCACTATTTTAAAACACAAAAATAAAAAAATAGTTTATTGTGTTTATCAACCATATTTCACTACTGTGTAAATCTGAGATGCCATGAATCAAAAAATAAGTTGAACCACTTTACAACAATGATCAAATTATAATTACAGTACCAGTCAAAATATTTAGACTCAGGCATGTTCAATATTTAGGCATGTTCTCCCCATGTCTGTGTGGGTTTCCTCCGGGTACTCTACTTTCCTCCCCCAGTCCAAAGACATGCGTTCAGGGCAACTGGACACGTTAAATTGGCCCTCTGTGTGAGTGTGTGCGTAAATGTGTATGTCTGTCTGCCTTGTGATGGACTGGCGACCTGTCCAGGGTGTATCCTGCCTTCCTCCCAATGACAGCTGGGATAGGCTCCAGCGCCCCACCGCAACCCAGAAGGATAAGCGGTTTAGTTGATGTGTGTGTGTGTGTGTGTGTGTGTGTGTGTATTCATAGAGAGGTTTTCCTTATTTTAGGCTATATATTACCTACTTTAGAATAAAACTGAAGACGGCAAACTAGTCCTATTGGATGTTTACACATCTCCTCAGTGATAAAACATTCAGACAGCAACAAAATTACCGTAAGTTTCTAGTGGGTTGCATTTTCTGTGAACCCAGATTTTAACGTGCTGGGACCTTGATGGCTTTTGTTGGCTGACCTACTTTTTGGGGGACATTCCAAAAAGAAAATAGTAATTTTAAAATTTATTTTTTGGAAATCGTACATATACATGACTATGTATATATGTATATGACTAATTAACAACCTTTTAAGTTTTTAAGCAAAAGTTTTTCAAGCAAAATGTCTAAGATTATGAAAAACATGCAATCACGTGTGCCTAAACTTTTGACTGGTAGTGTACATAACCATACAAACAAATAAATCACAAAAAGGAGAAAAAAAGAACCCCTTTTTCTTTCATTTCTGCCGGCAGAAACGATCGGAGTTTAGCCTGGCAACAGTCGTCTCACTTACGCAAGTTGAGGCAGTGATTGTGAAGGCGCTTGTAATATAGGACGTGCCACCATTCAAGCTGATAAGAACTTCCATTTGTCTGTGGAAATGAAAAACAAATACCAAGGTCATACACTTTAGTGAAAATAAGTTAACACATCCTCTACAGTGAACACACTTATGGATATTTTAATGCACAATCACTGTTTATTTACTGAATTTAACATACTGGAAAAAGTGGCCTGTGCAAAAGTTATGGCACATTTTGTATTTTATATATATTTTTTCCAAAATGTTAAACTTATGTTCACAAAATTATGTTTGACATGTTAACTAGCGTATTTCCAAAGGGAGAAAATTGCAAAATAATGTGCAATAATGTACACTATGGGTTGTAAAAGTTGCTGGTTTCATGGTAGTCAAGTCCAATCTTCAAGGGAGATCTTTAAAAAGGCAGGAAGAAAAAAGGAATTCTATTACTTATTTACTGAGAAGAAGCCGGAAGGTGCTTGCAATTAAGTCTCTAATGATGAACGGCATTGTAATTTCCATATGTCTATTATGTGAGAGACAATTACCATGGGGCTAATGAGAATCCACGACCACGAAATCGACTGAGTGAACGCCTGAGATCCCTCCAAAAATGGGGGATTATGAAAAAAAGGAGCCCATACTGTCCATACGCAACAATATTATAGGTCGGCGGGTGTGCGAGTTGCGTTCCTGGAAAATAAAACTCAGCTGGGTGAAATGTGTTCAAGTAGTCATCTGAATAGTCTAGACAAGAAACTCATCTCTGAAAATATCTACAGTAATTCTATTTAAAGGGACTCATTTCAGCTGCATTTTGCTCAGTGTAGTTTTTAGTTGTATTTTCTTTTCAATGAAATGGCATTTTATAAGGCCCTAGCAATCACTCAAGTACAAATTTTGTCTCATGCAACACTGAAATGTTTCTGAACAGGCCGGCTTTAGTCTGCCTGTAATCCGGTCCGTCGCTTTGCAGAAATCCTTTAAATGTTCTTGCATGTTAACTAGGTGCGACTACTAAATGGATGAGAGGAGAGGCTAATTTAGCTGACATATTCGATACATGCAAATGTTGGGCAGGTTGTTAATCAAGCCGGATATGTGGACACCGGATGGGGGCGGGTTGTTTCAAAGGCATCTAATCAAACCCATGGAGACAGAATCTTCTGGCAATATCTTTCAGATTTTTTCAAAGACCCTCTTTTATAATTACACCATACATCAGTCTTTCTCTGTGTATACAATACCTAAATTCTCTGGAAGACTTTTACGCTTGATAAATGCACCACTGAGAAAATCTTAACCTTAAATAATCTAAATGATGAAATCCAATCAACATTTTATATGGACCAATGCCTGACACAGTCAAAACACAAAGCTGGTTGTCATAGACACCAAACTCAACAATCGCTGAAGCCTGATGTGTTTATTATTTTAAAGTTTTGCTGAGAACTTCCATCCTGCGTCAGCTTCACATTTCATTTGTGGAAACTTACAGAGCCCATTACCATTAGTTGCCTAATGGTAATAGGATTGAAAGATTCTGATAAGAAGCCAGGGCTGTATTATAGAAAGGAACGTTTAGACAGCAACCTACCTAAAAAATGTCAATGCAACACTACAAGTGTGATTACCTGGAAGTTGGAAAAATGAAGTAATAGAAATAAAAGGTTAAAACAGAAGTTGTGCTAAAGTTAGGGCAGTATTTAGGAAATTTTGCCTAGTCAGGATGCTTCTGTAATACTATTTCTTATCTGGATTTAGAATGATATCATGAACTTACAAGCTATTGTCCTAAATTTTGTCATTGTGACAAAAAAGCTAAGATCTCAGAGTTATGATGTTTCTGTAATGCGTCCCCAAATAAACAAGTCCACTGAAACTTCTCATGCAACAGGGAAGCTTCCTATTCAGAGCTTCTAAAACAAATCTTCTGTCCTAGACCTCTTTAGTACCCCCTCCTTTGAAGGATACAGAGGATTGAAAGAAGCTGTGACAGTGGCAGATGTTGAATAGGAAAAAGGTCCCCTAAGCTCCCTGAACATGGACATAAAAGTACCCTTGATGATGAAATAGCCACTCAAAGCATCACAAGAGACTCCGAAAGACGTCTTTGGGTTTGGTTTGGCATCAGAATCCACGCATTGATGTAGAGTGATAGTGATGTGATGCAGCTGGACTAGCTGACACTGGTGTCACTAATGGCTTTCAAACTTTCCTTAAATATGTGAAAATGGATGACGTGAATTATTAATGAGCCTGCTTAGGCATCATCCGGCCCTGACAATCTGCAACACAACAGCAAACATGACTGACTGAGCTCAGGAAACACGTGATGGTCCTCAGAGAAAAGGCCAGAAGATGCTATGAAACTCAATGTCCATAAGTTATGGGGGATGAGAGACTTACAAAAAGTGTTATGGTTTTATCGAAGAAAGGAGGGCAAAGTTCAGTTCTAATGCCAGAGACAAATAAATCAGACTTCAGCAACGCTAAGATCATTCAGCCTATTGTGGCATTACACTACTGTTTAAAAGTTTGCAATGTTTTTAATGAGAGAAAACCAATTTTGCTGCTGATACATCTATAAAATAATAGGATGCTATTACTGTACGGTTTAAAATAGTAAGAAGTAGTTAGAAGCAGTAGCAAAAAAAAAAAAAAGTAGCAAAAGTCTCCTAAGCACATTATTTAAAGTCATTCATCTGGGCAATAAATGTGGTTTTGCCTGTAAAATCACCTTATATCATTAGAACAAATGCCTATAAAGATGCACACATTACAAAGTAACAAGATTTTTTTTTTTGAAAAAGCAGTTATCTAGTGAGCTAGTTTGAAGAACAAAGTCTGGTTCCAGATATCTCTTCAAAGCCCCCAGCCATCACACAGACTTGTCAAATTCCATCACAAGTTACAGAAGGATCACTACATTTAATATGGGGTTTCCTCAAAGACAGAGTGTAAAAGGTTAAATGAACTCATTGAAATACATATAATAACTATTTAGTGTATTAGTGTTAATTGCATTTGTTGTCATATTAGTGTTTTCCTAAGCAAACATATGCATATTAATTTTCTTGGTTTGCCTAAAAAAGTTTGCCAAGTACTATATGTACATTTCAGATATCCAAAATGTATTAAAACAGAATGGAATAGAAACAGAAAAAAGCAATCAGAAATCAAAAAGAAACATTTCGCAATTTAGAAGATGCTTTTATGCAGAGATGAATATAATGTTAGGAATCTTGCCCAAGCACACTTGTTGGTATGAGAGCAGCAATCCAGACTCTGGCCTGCACAGGGAAAGCCCATTCTCCTGTGTGGACAGGAGTGTAATCCACTATACTGTTCTCTGACAGAAGCCTTGGTCTGAACAGAGGGGCAAAAAAAGTCTTACTAAGAAAACTAAGAAAACAATCTATTTTGGTGTCCTATACTTAGGCCTAAATGTGTGGATAAGTGTATCAATACTATTGTTTGAGGCAGAAAATAACACTGTATTGTTCCCAAAATAGTGGAAATATTAAACAACTGGTGTATAGTCTACTCTTAAAAAAGTCAAGGCTTCAAAGGTTCTTTAGTAAAAGTAAGAATACTCAAAGAGCTATTTAAGTGCACAAATGGTTGTTTGCGTGGTTAAATGTTTTTTGTCTATGATGGAAAAAGTGTAAAAAAAAAAAGTAAAAAATATGTCAATATGTAAGCTTTTATGATATATAATAGCAAAAATTATGAATATGATGATGGATTCCAAACTTTTGCAGTGTACATCAATGTGAGTTGAACAACCACACTATTTGTAGCAGGATAGACATCTTTCACATTGGCATATATTCCACTTTCAGTTGAATTAGCATCCCTCTGTCAAGCACGGGGGAGAGGAAGGCAAGCGTGCCATGTTGTCTGGGCACGGCTCCAGATGGAACCAGAATGGCAGCCGGCGCCTGCGTAAGCGATCAGATCGATTATTGATGAGCAGAGCTCTGCTTGCTTGCGCTGCGAGCAGGTGTCAGGCCTGTACCCTCAGTTATTTTTCTTTCTCCACCGTTGCTGTGAAAACGCAGGTGAGGACATGCTGCTGCCAGTGCCCAGCTCCTGCCCCCCCAACCCACCAACCACCCTTTGGACAGGACCCAGAGGGGCGGGGCCAGTCCGTACTAATGGGGAGGCCGACAGATGCCGCGAATCCTCGCCCGACGACGCAGCAGCTGTCGCTGCAGATGATGCCTTGATAACCAGCACTTATAGCCCTGGACCGCAAGGACCCTCGGAAATCCCGGACGAGCCCCTGACCGTACGACACGGTCTCGAGAGTCTAGGGTAGTTCGTTTGAGCTCAACACAATCTAGCAGGAGGACAGCTGAGATGTTCAGATCAACATGTTTAATTGTTTAAGCTCAATCTACGAGGACTCGAATGTGGGCCCATACTTCTCTTAATCACTCCAATAACCACAGTCGTATGCCAAAGTTCGGGTGCTTCTGGTCAAATTATGTTCGGTTGATTTTCTTAGCAAAAATAAGTTTACACATCCTCTACAGAGAACGCACTTCTGCACAAATTAATGCACAATTAGTGTTCATTTCCCGAATTTAACATACTGGAAAAAACTAAAAAATAAAATGGTCTGGGTAAAAGTTATGGCACACTTCATATTTGATGCTGTATTTTTTCTAATATGTTAAACTCAGTAAATAAATAGAAACTGTGCCCTATAATTAGCAGAAAAATACTGAGGATGAGTTAACCCATTTTCACTTAAAAAAATCAACAAAACATGGAACACCGGAGTATCCAAACCTTTGAATACGGTGCTATATAACTTACATATTAGTTTAATAGAAGTCACTAAATTAACTCATAGTACATCTCTGTCATAAGAAAAGATTATTTACTTTGACCTATTTTAAAAAACATAGCTTCCCCTAACATACTATGAACAATTAATGATGAACAGCCCAGTTTTTCTAAGTTACAGATGCTTATTCCTTCTATATCAGTAACTGCATGCTTACAAAGTGCACATAAATGGTACATATTTCTGATAAAACAGACAATGACTGTAGGCTCATGGAAGGTGTTTCTAATAATCTGGCACGTGTACCGTTCAGTGTACAGTTTGGAAGGTTCAAGGTTTTTTATAGTAACGGGTAGTTACTGAAAAATACATCTTAAGATTAATGACGGAATAATAACCCCGCAGTTTAAGATGCTAAGAGGTAAATGCTAGCAAAATAATGTAGCATTCAATACTGTGTAAAAGTCTTAAGCAGGTATGAAAAAGGTTTCAAATTATTTATCTGAGCTGTAAGCATGTTTTTGGCAGTTTTTAAAAGATGTTTTTAAACAAAAGCATTAATATCTTAGTTAGTCAGCATGGTAAACGGCTTTACATACCATTTTCTCACGTTACTGTGTACCTCTCTTGCTTTCGGACTGGCCTCTTATAGTTATTGTGCTGATCAAATGTGGTAGGCTTTCTCATGCACAGCAGACAGATGGACGAAGAGAGGGAAGGAGATTCTTCCTGCGCTCAGACAAGATGCAGGTGGTACGTGATGCCGATTGTCAGGGCATGGTGAATTATTTAAATGGAAGCGTGGAAAAGGGAATCGCTGCATCTGTCGCACATTCTTTTAAAGCCCTTCACCAGATGTGTTTACTCGCCGCTCATAGCAGCTAACTACTTAATGGGTCATAGTCGCCAGCCAAAAGTTAATTAAGCACGCCCTTTAAATAGCGATCACCAACAGGGGTTCCGCTGTTATAACACGCTGCGTTATAGGCACAAGTCTTAGCATAAGCTCAAAGAGACCGCGGTTCAGTATTTATAACAGGGACTCCTACTCTCTGACACACTGTTAAAGCAGCCAGTATAACAACAGGCAAAGCTACTGTATTAGTAAGCAGAGATGTAGTGCCATCCATAAGCGCTAGGTTGAGTCAAAATTGTTATTTTGGCTGTACATTTAAGAATAAGTCAAATATCTGGTATCTTTTAGTTGTGGGTGGTCAAATGTATTTAGCTAGCAGTCAATAGCATTGACCTTAACTTGCAGAGTTCACTACCTATATTTTCTTTTAATTAAGTGATGCAATGTTAGATGTGACATATAAGCCAGATTCTCTGCCAACCATTTACTACTGATGTTATCAATATAATGAATTCATTGTTGCAGCCCTGTAAGGATCATTGTAGGGCATTAGTTCAAACTGAAGTCCCACAGTCTCAACAATTAAGTACTCAGATCTAAACTAAGATGTTTACAAGGATCTATTTAAATCCATGGCATTAATTAGGACAGTAATATGCTAAATACATTCACAATCATCATTTATATGGTACTTCCTATTGGGAGGTGTCTGTCCCAGACCCTAAAACCTAATTTCAACTTGTACAAATAACACCTATTTTGATTTTTTACGATATTTTTGATTTCTTTTAAAGTGAAGTTGAATGATTTAGATTTATCATGAGTTTAATTTTTAAATAAAAAAAAAATGAAAAATGCTATCCCATGTATTCATGTCATTACTACTGGGGTCCACAGATGGGGCTTATTTTAGCCACAAACCTGCATTTCACAGCAGGAAGTGAGACTGCACCCCTGTCCCTCATGACCACACAGTGAGCAGTTAGATCCCACTGTTTTAAAGTAAATGTGTCTGAAAGTCTGAAATTCAGTGTGTAACATGAAGAATTGTCACTACCAAAACACATTTTCTCCAATTAAACAGACTTTTTTTGTGTTTAATAAAAACATTACTTTTTATGTTTACGACTGTTCAAAGGTGTGTTTGCTAGACATGTACTGACTAGCGTTTTAAGGTATTGGCTTAAAATGTCAACCAAAACAGTCACTACTGAAACATTTGATAAAGCTTCAGTACTGTAAAGTATAATGCATGAATATTCATTAATTTACATTAATAAAATTTAAATAATTAAGGTATAAGGTAACTCAAACCTAAAGGATTTTAGTCTAAAGTCCAAGTTAGTTAGTCCAAAATGGGTTGTCATCTTTGACTGAACCAATTCAGTGGAACGTAAAGGGCCAAAATGACTAAAGAATATACAAATAAAGAAGGTAAATAGACATCAAATCAAGTTTTTAAAATATGTATTCTAAGACATTACACTACATTTTGTCACTAAAATACAACTGTAAAAGGAAAATACGAATGAAAAAAGTGGTATATGAAATAAAAATATGTTTGTTTTCTCACTGGGTGAGAGGGGTGATGTAGGCTTAACTTCTTGGTGGGCCAAATCAAACATCCTTACAGGCCAAGTTTGGCCTGCGGGTCACACTTTGGGCAACTTTGGCATAAATCATTTGGTATACAGCCATGTTCAGCTGTTCTTTTGGACTGTTCATATTTGACTTATCACCTTTACTTCAAAGTGCTTAAGTGCATAGCGAAACTAACACTTTTTTGCTCACATTGACCCCGTACTTAGAGTTCACATTATATAACAGGTTGGAAGTTTGTCAATAACTGAAAAAAAGACTAAGTGGAACATATTAAACAACTTGTCATGGCACTTAAATAATATTGTGATGGAGCAAACAGAGCTGGACGACTGACAGAAAGGGATCACTTGACTTTCAGACCTCTGTTGACCTCAGTGAGGAATGAGGCCCACATGACAAACAAAACACAGTGCAGCTTCATGACTAATATTTGTTTCTTCCCCCGACACACAAATGCACATACGCCATTCATTTCAACTAGCCCCTTTTAGAATACTCACTGCCCAGCATACTGCAGCACCGGCGCAGGACACAGCACATAGTCATGTCTCACTGTGGTTGGCTTCTCATCTGGAAAATAAAGAGAGCACACTCATGAAGTGCTACGCCTTCGAACTAGCTGGAGAATAACCTCGACTCCAGATGTACAATATTCCGCCATTTGTCACTGTGCAGGAGCTCACTAAGACTGCTGACATGTGCAGCGCAGTTGTGAAACCAAGGCCAGGGTAAGTGAAACTTTTTTGACTAAAGTTATTTCTGGATGTATACTGCCACTAGATGAGGTGCCTAAAATGAAGCATCTAAGCACTTTTGTCGTTCCATTTACAAAAACAAGGAAGGAACACATGTGTTCCACATGAGAATCTTCTGTCTGATCTAATGATAATGCAGTCATAAAAGCATGGTAGATGTCGTGCGTTAGAGCAGGAGCGAAGCTGCTAAATTTGGCAAGGATTTGCAGGATGTGGTTATGACAGACTGCGTTGCTTCTCAGGCACAAGTTACAGCTTATAAACTTACAAAATCTTCAGCAAAGTAAGTTCCTTGCTTTTTAATTTGTCATGTTTTTGACTGACTTTTTTAGCATTACAGATTAGATGTAATGGGCCTTGGGTCAGTTGCGCAATCAACAATGTCACAGTAACCATTTAAAAGTAAATC
>JAILXH010232791.1:27285-47135 GCA_023558415.1 Piaractus mesopotamicus | reverse complement strand
ATATATATATGAGATTTCTGCATGTGAATTACCCTCATAGTGTAGGTTCTGACCAATTTATCAATATCTTTTAGAACCTTTACATTATGTGGAGGTCCTTTAAACTTTAAACAGGTTCTTCATGTTCACACATGTCATTTCCAAAAACAGTTCTCCAAAGAAACATTCATTGAAAGGTGCTTTAAGGAACCAAAAATGGTTCCTCTGGCATTGTGCAAAGAATCCTTTTTGGCTCCTTCATTTTTAAGAGTGTAGGTTCACTTGAACTGAAGATGAAACTCTTGTGAACGGAGTGAAAATCGAGTGAATGCAGTTTCTATTTTTTATCGCCAACGTTCAGTGAGAGCAACAGTGGGTAAATGTTCCAACTGCTCCTCAGTTGTAGTTCATTCTCTCGCTCATACTGCACATTAATGTTTCTTTTGTTCGTTTGCTGTCTGTTGCAGTTGGACATCAGGGAACAACACATGGTTTGAAGGGTCAAACAAGGAAAAGGTGTTAATGGTGCTAAAAAAATAGTGGCGTTAATCATATATGTCCTTAACATGCTATTTATGTGTTAACTTTGACACCCCTAGGTCGTTCACATCATGTATAGGTTCTGAGACAGTGGACGAGAGCTTGCATAATAAATATAATAATTATGTAATTTAATGATTAAATCATTTTATGAATGATCACTTACAAACACTTATTAATGATAAATTGTTCATGTAATGAGGTTGAAATAAGGAGACGAGGGAAGCTTTTGTGGGGATGCTGATACTGATGTGTTCTGTGTGTGAATATGCTTCACAATAGTGGCGTCTGAGTCACTGGGCAGAAATGCCTTCACACACGCAATGCATACAATAGAGTGCAGACGTCTCATCTATCAGACGAATTCATACATTCAGCCAAGCCTGCTCCACTTGACTAATGCTGTGAGGAGCTAGCTTTGTCACTCATGCACTTTGCCAAAAATGTTCAGATGCACTAATAATTCTTCGTGTCTGATAGAATGATGCGTGATTCAGGACTCAGGAAAAAAGCAGTTGTAGTAAACAGACTGATGGTAAACAGTGCAATGTTACAACAGAAATCAGAACAATGACTACACAGTGTGACGAAATTTGAAGAGTTCAGTGAAAGGGCTGAGGCTTCTGCATGGTGATCAGACAGACAGACAGACAGGAAGCTACGTAAGAATCTCTCCGTCAGCCCTCGTGGCTGGTACGGTTGTGTGTTATGTGTGTGTGTGTCTCTCACTGGCTGACCTTGCCCAGCTGAGAGTCTGTCTGTCACCTCCAGGACATGAATTTGGTTAACTACTGTACATGCAGAAAGCAGCACCAGCCTGTGCAAATGCACCACTTAATTCTTATAGCAACCTCATTATATGTACAACTGATCATTCATAAGTGCTCATAAGTGGCCATTCATAAAATCAGTTAATCATGAAATGACATAATTAAATCACTTCATCTAGCAGTAAGTAGGCCAAAGCTATAAATATCAAGAAGCATAGTAAGGAACTGATAATGTGGTATGCTTTAGTTAGAAGACGGTAGAACTGCATGATATGAACATAAAATGTGATGTTCGATAAAGCAGTTGGATATCATGATGATACGAAAAGTGAGAAGTTTAATTGTGATTAAATTAGTGCGCCTTTGACAGGATGTGCAGCAAGTACAGATTCCTTTCCAATTCATCTCTGCATTGTCCTACATTTTTCCATTTTTTTCCCGAGGTCCGCTTATAACGTTTGTGAGGCTTTATGTACCAAAAATTAGTCTTGAATCATTTTTGCCTGACCATTTCCATCCTTTCTTGACCCGATAGAATTAAACATGCTGTTTTTATTACTTGTGCCTTTAAAACTGATGTAAATGACCTCTGTTCTGATTATGTATTCAGAAAGCTGTCCACATTGAAACACCCCTCATAAACTTACGTGTGAATGGGTGGGCTGAACTAGTGTAGGCTGAACATGCAGATATATGTAAACGACATCATAAAACCAGAGGATTCAAAACAGTCTGTTTTTGAAGTTAATACAACTTATATCATCAACATAATTTGAGTGAAAAGTCAAATTTTTAAAATTCTAATGTGATTTGCTTTTTTCCTAGTATTTAGTATGTCCCCCTTTTGCTGAAATGACAGTTGGCATGGACTCCACAAGTTTGTACAAAAGCCTGTGATGAGCAGATCAAGCCCACCTGAGAGCTGCCTAAACACAAGCTTTACTGGAAGGGATAAGGCTAAAAAACATCTGGTCCTTTTTGTAAAAGCATGGTCAATGTTACAAATTTGCTAAAATTTGAACAGTGACCTGCTAATAGTGCAGAATCTTAAACAGTTCACCTTCGTCTTACTTGTCCTGACTTTTTAATGTTTTAAAATTTTTAAAAATCTAAAACTTTCTGTTGTTTATTTCCAGGTTTAAATGAAAACAATCCAAGATTTTTGAAGTGGTCTCAGACTTTTGGAGCCCCCACTGTATATCAGTCTTATTTTACAAAATCAAGGAAATTTTGGTGTGGCCTTTAAGCAAACAAAAAAAAGACAAAATTTTATTATAAAAGCATCATTCACTATTATGCAGAATAGAATGTGCTTTTACACACACACACACACACACACATATACACATATATGTCATTATATATATTGTTGTGACAGTAGCCACTACTGCTTCAAACATTTTACACACAACTGAGAATAGTCATCACATTTAAATTACTTTTGCAGACTAGCCAAATAGTTAGAAATTACTCAAACCAAGCCTAATGTACAGAAATGCTTTGCTCTAGCGCCATGTTCCCATCAATCTAATTACGATGCCCTGGTGCTATGCGTGTGAGGAAATTTGATCTCCTCTTTCATAGCAGCCCAGTCTGTGATCGTATTCACAAGAATTGATAGCATATTGAAATCTATTAATCACAATGTTGGTCACTCAAATTCATTCAAAATCATTTTGGTAAACTGTGTGGTCCCCATGGCTACCTGTAAACACATAAGCTTAATCACAACAGCCCACCAACTTTTTAAATGTGATCAGCCTTTCTAATCTGAAAACTTTCCATTTCCTCTTTAGCATTTTCCATCTGCGGGGCAGAGGTTCCCATTAAAAGTGTCAATCGCTTTCAAATCCAGTCCTTTTTTACAGACTTTTAAAGTCTGCTGTGGTTACTGCCTCTGAGAAAAGATATTCTTCTTTAAAGTGTCTAAGTGGGGTCACTGTTCTTACTGTAGAGAGGAATTAGTATAAATCTTCAGAACAAAGGCCTGGATTAGGGTGCTCTATCATCTGTCATTACAGAAAGAGAGATTTCTCAAACGAATGTACTGGCTAAACCTGGTCAGCTGATTTAAAGTCACTTATCTACAGACTAAATATTGATAATAAATTTACTGTAAAGAAACAGGTACATTTGCAAAACGTCACCAAAGAAAACAATTTCCAAGGTGAGACAAATGCCTTCCAAAACTGGCCATTGGCTGACAACGGGGTGAAAGTAAAGTTCTCAAAGATGTGATAAAATATCAATTTAACAACTGTGAACACACAAGTTAGGCTCCCACCCAGCCAGTTCCAATTTTACTGCACGAAAAAAAACGCTACAAGAATGATAGCAAGGAAAAATGTGAAATGTAATCCGGGTAGATCTGCTGTTGTCTGGCTTCTCTTAATCCTCAGAGACACAGACCACTGGTCATTACATTCTAATATGAACTGGCAATCAGCATCCTCAAGAACATGATGCCACAGAACACAGAACACCACAGTAACTCTTTAGAAAGAAACAGAGACCGAGAACAGGGAACAGAGACAAATATTAATTAAAAAAATTAATAAATAAATGTCACCAAAGCAGCATGTGCCAATGGGAAACAGATGACATGCTTTGTGGGGCAACAATAAATAAGAAGCTTACAGATGCAGAGTGTTTAACCAAAGTATTAGCCAAACAATCTATTCCTTTATCCTCTTAAGCAGAGTACTGCTCAACCATGATGTTGGTTCAAACATGCTATCCAGCATAATGACTTCAACGCTGGTAAAGGACCTTGCTATAAAACACATCAGCACATGCATCAGAGCTGATCAACAGAGTCATCCTTTCAAAGTTGCCCCTCAGAGGTACCTTTCATTTCTTTCCTTTTCTTATCATGAAACTTCACCTTTAACATGGCAATAAAGTCTCAACCATTTAACTTTCAGAAGTTAAAAGACATTTTTCTCTCGCTTTGCTGTATTAGTCACATGTGAAGAATGTTTTTTTTCTTCAAAAGTTTCTCCCAAAAGTTTTGTCATGACAGTTACAATATTTAATCACATAATAATCTAAGCAATTAATTACATTTAATTTACATTTTGTCAGACGTCTGCACTTCTGATTTTTTATGTTGGTTTCGATGTCAATAAATGACAAAAACACCCTTCATCTGTGTATTTTTCAGTTAAAACAGCCATTAAATACAAGTTTTTCATTAACAGATTACACAGAAGCCTTAACAACCAAACATAATTTTTTCAGTATTTAATCCACCACTTTGCCTCTCTTACAGCTTCCATTCATGTCATGAGGCTTACCCTTAGTTTTTCAAAGAAATCTGCTGGGATGTTTTTCCACACCTCCAAAGTTCAGTCTTTGAAGTTTCTCACCATCCAAGTAATCCCAAACACATTTGATGATGTTGAGGTCTTGACTTTTCTATTGCAAGAATGGAGCTTAATTTTTTCCTGTCTCGCAAATATGAAAGCTTTTAGTACTGTTTATGATGGTGACAGTTTTGGTACACGGTTTTTAGGATTCCCATTTTCTGTATTTCTTTTACGCATTTTTTGATCTCTAGTTTTGAAAGGTACTTACTTTCGCCTGATGTTCCATTTCTTATGCAAATGGATTATCTTATATCTAATACTCTAAAAGAATTATCTCCTGAAAAAAAAACCAAAAAAACTGTATTTGATTAGTTTGGAAATTAAATAAATGAGGAATGCCGACTGTGTTATGTACACAATTACGGCATGATTTGACAGTTTGGAACCCGCACAAAAAAAAAAATCCATCTATTTCACTAGGCAGCAGGTGAGAAAGAATTAATATGAAATTTCATCATACATTTTATTATTGCGATAACTGCGACTAAAGATTGTTTTAGCCTGACAGTAAACAAACAGCCTCATAATATATTTACAATATCTAATGAATTTCTGTATGACTTATTATCTTCGAAGGTTTCAGCCTCTTACATTATGCCTTCTTAATAAAAAAAAAACTTTCATGTCACAGATTTGCTAACAATTCAAATAGCATTTTAATTTCATATTGGAAGAAAAGACAATATTTAATATTATATAGTAATATATAGTAATATAGTAATATATAGTAATAATAATAATAATAATAATAAAAATAATAGTATATAATTAGTATTTTGTTGTTGATTGTACTTGAAATTCAAATCTCCCTCTCAAGCATTTGGGGTAGAGATATAAATGATTAACTGATTAACTGTTAACTGACAAATAAACAATTATTTTTCCAATGCCATCAGTTAAAAAACATTTTTTAATGAGGGATAGTAATAAAGAATAAATATAGAACTTTAGAAAAAAGAACCCATCAGAATATAAAGCCCCACAGTATCCCATCATTTATACTCGTCATTTCATCAGCTTTTTAATACACTCTAAAAATTGATGTGTTAAATAACAGCACACTAACTTGTGTTACCCATTTTAACACTTTTTGTGTCATATTCTTTTCTGATTTAACACATTCTGTGTTAAATGCAACCCAAAATGTGTTATTTATAACTGGGTATAGAAATATTTAAACACATTGCCATCTCCAACTGAGCACCTTGATATGTCCAGTTAGAGACAGAATGTGCTAATCATTTAATCATGAACATATTGTAGCGCCTTAGTTTAAGCTAAATTGAGTTTTTATGTAGTGTATGTTCTATATGGTTTTTGGCTGTTTACTTCTTAAACACGCTTATGCCTGGTTCCACCATCTGTACTACGTTCTACCTTTGACACAAGGAACATTAAAAAATATCTCTGTGCATTAATACAGAATTGAGTTGAAGTGTGCGCTCATAGGGAGCGTATATCAAGTATTTCACAGAGGCTTCATCTGTGGCTCAGCCAATCAGATTTCAAAACCAGAACTATGCGTTTTATAATTGATATTTTTGATGGGTTGCATCAAACATTTCAGGCTTGTTGGTTAACAGCTGAAAGAACAAAATTTGCATCAGTAGTTTGGGGGGTTATTCTGGTTTGGTAATGCAACTTATCCAAAGGGCCTTTTACCAGGACATCAAGTACAGAAGACTTATCTGTGAGCATTCAGATGATGGTGGTCCCCTGATACTGTGTGATTTAAGAGAGTTGCAAACTGTTTCAGCTGAATTCACATGTGATGATGAAGTAGACCACTGTAGTAGTCTGATTAGCACAATTAAAAAGTAGAAAGGAGTCCCTGGCTTTGTTTTTTATTGCTCTGGAAATATCCTGCACTGTCTAAATGGCTGAAAGAACCTGCTGGCCTCTCATTATTTCTCCAAGCACTCTTTTTCTTTATTGAGGCGTCACTTAAATCAGAAAAAAAAACATTAGTACCTATCTAAAGATCACTAAAAACAGCTCTAAAAAACATTCATGGTAAGTTTATTTTCTCTTCACTGAAAACTGAACTCACTATGTTTCACCACTGGTTGATGAATCAGAAAAAACAGTGATTAAAAATAATTTTTCTTGAACACTAAAGATTGCAGGTCAAAAACTCTCTCTCTTCTAACAAGCTTAAAACAAAGCAATGCGTTAAGCCTCTATATAACGGCAGTGTGCTGCATCTTTGTGTGAGTGAGAGAGATGTCCTGTAGGCATGCGGCATACGCCATGGTCAAGGCCTGGGTGGCTAGGCGTTATGCACTGAGGGAGGAGGGGGCTTATGGACATAGTTTTGCTGCAGCGCGTGTGTCTGCAGGGGCACTCCTGCTCCCCCCACACACCGCCCCCATCAGCCGCCTTGAAAACTGTCAGCCCTGATCAGTCGCCCTTGCCTGGATCTCACCCTAAATTATAATCACAAACCCAGCCACCCTGCACTGAACGTGCCGGGACTGGCCCGAATCTGAAGACTGTACAGAACCCTGACCACTCCCCTGACCCGCTGACCACCATGAGCAGCGACGGCGAAAGGCCGAACTCAATGGAGACGCCTCTGGTCATCAGCCGGCATCACAGTTGAAACGGCGTCTAAAATCAGCCATCGCCATGCTGGTCATGATGACAATGCGGATATCCCTCGCACATCGCAGCCTCTATGAATTCAATATGACTGCTTTGCCAGAAACAATATCAGGACAACGTCCTCTGCAGTCTTCTAATTGAATGAAAACAAGGAAACGTAGCCACTCATTGTCAGCTTCGTCTGCGTTAGCAACCATGCTGGAGACTGTGGTGCTACAAAGGCATGTTTGTATCATAAACGCATCTACAGCTGTCTACTGCTCTAAATCCAGACCTAAATCTCTTCATAAGCTAACAGCCTCAATCGCATCAGACATTAGAGCACCTCTTTCGTTTGTATGTGGTGGATGCAAAATATTGGCCTGGGGCATTCTTACATGCACTGAAATCCTTTTAATATTGATGTGTTTCAAAACCTGTAAAAGTACATAGTTATTCAAAAATGTAAAATAATTTTTGAACATGAAATCATTCATAAATTAGATATATAACACTAAATGCTACTACGCAGTAGACTGTACCAATTGTTTAAAAAAAAATCCTGTCTGATTCTCTGTGACAGATAATGAAAACATGATGGTAATTGAAGTAATGATGGCGAGGAGGACCATGTAGCTCTGTAGCAGCATTTAGAAGGGGAGTGTGCTCTACTTAATGTTCCGAACCGTTATCAAGGTCAGAACCTCTACTAAGACTGACAGTCCAGTCACATCGCACTATGCCACTCTGTTTGCTCTTAGAATCACACGGGCTCCTATTAAAGGCTGTGAAAATGGCTGCATTCGCCACCATCAGAAGCCAAAAAAATACAATAAAGTACAACACCGATCAGAAACTACAAAAGACTACAGCAGAACTGTCCTGTCACATTGACATCACTCCTCATTCGCTGGCCACATGGCTTTACTCAAGTTTGAGCGAAGCAGTTCCCTCTTAAAACAGAGCACAATTCAATGTATAATTTAGCCCTTGGTCAGAAAGTACAGCTTTATCAAATATAGGGTGTATAACCCAATCCAAACCATGCAGGAAATGGAACGCTAAGACAATGTCACAAGCAATGGGATGATCGCAACCGCTTACCTCTTCGCTGGATGACTATTCATAAAACGCCATTAGGTTTGTTTTTCAAGCTGCCATAGAAGACGCTGTACGTTATAACCATTGCACATTGGAATGTTTAGCCGTCAGACCATTAAAACAAACACGCAAAAGTAAATTTTAAAAGAAAGGCCTTTACCTTCGTGCGGCTCCTAACAGATGGCCACCACTTTTGACGTTTGAAAGGGATTGAAATTATTAAAAAAAAAAAAAATGCAGGAGGAAAAGATTTTTCCGTCGTCCTCTCTCTCAGCCTCAGCAGAATGCTGCCGTTTGATTGGCCCCTGTATGAGGTCATGTGGGCGAGGCACTGGACACGTGACCTTTGAGGCAAAAGCGGCGCACTGAAAATCCCTAAATCCAAATTCTGTTGCAGCGGGACACTCATTCACTGATGCTTTTGTCATTGTTTTGGGATGAGGTTAATTTTTGCAGAAGAGGAAGCGAGGTGGTCTCAGTGCTCTCAGTGAGGAGCCTCAGGGGTATTTTCGGGGTGGATGGGAGGGGTGGCGGGCACCCAACACTATGGTCGCCTGGATCTTTCCTCTAGTCGACAGTCTTGTCCATCTCAATATCCTCACTCCTCAAGCCTGTCATATCCCCATCCATCTGCTACTTTGGTCATTACAAGCAAAATGTTTGTCTGTTGTGACATTTAGACATCAACCATCATATGGTCCCATGTGCCTAACCCATCGACACCCCTCCCTGAGCTGTCCTCATTTTCCAGGCAAAAGACATTTTGGTTTGGGCAAATCAGGGCTTTAAGGGGTTGACGGCTGGCTTCTGATGGCTACCATGATGTCTGATCGGCACAGCACAATCACCGGCCCCCATTTAATCTGGCAGCGTGTGGGATTGCGGGCAGTGCCACAGACATGAGTGGGATTATAACCCCACAGGCTAATCCACCTCAGTAGGACAGCAGAATGGGAATTAATCAACAGCAGCTATGGCTTAGCCACTGCCTTTACTGAAATGGGCTGGAGGAACTTCCAGAGAGGTGATGGTGGCCTGATGAAGCCCTATGGTGATGTTCAGGAGGTAAGGAATTCATTTGGAAATTCACTTGCGAAAGTTCCAGTTCTAGCACAGATATCGTCATTCATGCTGGCAGCACCTCCTAAAACCCAAAAAGCCTAAAAGCAACAGTCTAAACATTTTGCCCTTGGGATGGCAACTCAAATGGAGCATCAAAGCAGCCTATTATAAATGGTGAAGCTCCAGGGCCTTTCTGTGCATTAAAATGAAATTAAGATCAGGGGCAAATGGTTTCAAATACAAGCATGAACTCCAGAGCACTTACTAAAGGCTTGTAACAAGTAACAGATCTTAACCAGAGATGACTAGATAGGAATATTTCACGGTGCCCTTCCTAGGGTGGATGTAGAACTTCAGCAGAAATTCAACTACAAAGCAGCAACGCTGATTCAAAGAGGCATGGATCCAAACATTCGCATGAAAAAAGTACTGCAATTGCATGTGATGCTGCTGAAGATGACTACAAAGAACATTAACTGACACCTCTATGCTTTTAACTCTAAGACACAATCTTAAAGTGCAAGAAAAGTGCAAGATAGACAAAAAAAAGTTATCATCTTATCTACCAGTCTTACCAGATTCAGGGAAAGTTCCAGAGGTTGAGTTAGGACCAAAGATGGAAGAGAATAGGCACAATGAGAGATGAGAGAGGGTTCCTGGTCCTATAAGTAAACTACACCATTGCCCCCAGCAAGGTCACAAAGCAGCCGACCAGCAGGGTGGGGGTGGGAGGGGGATTGTTGGCTTGTTTGGGCACAGCAATGGCTTCATCGTCCACTTATCAACTGAGCGAGCTAATCGGCCCAGACGAGCGTGAAGGAGACAGCGATCAGCGAGATCAAAGAATCGAGAGTTGTGAGTCAGCTGTGAGACAGCAGATGTGTGGCGCTCATTGGATAAAAATGCTAAAAGTGTACTGAACACACTTTTTACGATGCCACTCAGAGATGGGACACCTATTCAACAATGTATTCTTCTCCACGGTGGCATTACTCATGATTGGCAATGTCACTATGCATTGCTAAAGCACTTCCACGATCGATCAGTTTCACTTTGTCTGCAAGCCTCTAATTGAGCCTCGAGCCTGCAGGCTGTAATCAAGTGGTTCATTATCGGGTGCAGGCCTGGACCGGGACATGACAATGGCTACTCTGGCTCAATGGTTAGTACACTGAGTGCAGTGAGGGTCCTGAAAAAATCCATACATCACAGAGTACAGATGGAGTGTGCGAGAAACCCTGACACACACATACTCACACCCAGCACAGCAGTAATAAGGACAGTAACTTTTTTCAAGGCCTAAACCAAGAAATTCCCGTTGTCTCAACAAACATCCACTTTTGTAAGAATAACAGCTTTTCTGACATTGAAAAAGGACTCTTAAAATTTCTTTTACTACCCCCATCATTCTCTTTCTGAGATGTGGAAGACAAGAAGAATGCTTAAGACGTGGCTCTGGAGGCTTGGTTGGAGGGGGCTTTTGCAGTATATGTAAGTGCATATAAACATGGGAAAAAGCGGAAAATTCTGTAGCTCAAGGACTCAACAGCACCAGCTCAGGAAGACATTTGGTTCTGGCTCTTTGAGCTTTTATGCCCCTATTTCCCCCAACCCGGTCATAACTCGCTAATGGAAAATTTTGCCTGACCCTCCACTCTGCCACAGTCAGTGCTTTCAATAGTGGGAGGCCCTCGCAGCTAAAACCGATAACCAATGAGTCTGAAATGGAACTTCCGGAACAGTTCTGTAATCTCCATGACGCAATACTAATTCACTTACACATAGATTCATGTTGTTGAAAAACAAGTTAACACTCTAAGATCAACTCATTACTCAAGAGACACAGTAAATACTACAGTTATAAAACAGTGTTACTGGGTAGCGCATATTCAACATGCCTTGTTCAGGCACCTTCCTGCCCAGGCTCATCACTTTGGCTTGAAAAGAACTGCACATATACTCTAGAATTATTGGCATCCTCCATGAAATTGAACTAAAATCAATATATTAAATAAACCACATATGCAATGAGTGATTATTTTGGGCTTAAACAAGTAAGCTGCTTATGTATTTATTTCTTAATTTATTTAGTCTGTATTTTGGAACAAGAATGTTTTCTTTAGTAACACTTTGCTTTTTTTTTATTTTGAAAACATACTTTTCTAAAATATTGGCACCCCCATTTTTAATATTTGGTGAAGCCTCCACTTGTGAGAATAACAGCACAAAGCCATTATTGAATGCTTAACAATGTTGAAGCACACTTGTTGAGGGATCTTAGACCACTCCTCCATGCAGAATATTTGCAGTTTCTTAATATTCTTGGGTCGCTTGTGGGCTGCCTTCTTTGCCTATGACTGAGCTTTAAAATTTGTCACATTATTCTTCCTGCACTTACCCTTGAATAAGCTAATATTAATAAATTAATATTAATTAACACTTAAGCTGTTTGTAATTTTCGCTTTATCTTTTTTTTTTGCTTTTAAGTTCTCTGTACGTCCTTTGCATTATCTGTCTTTGTTTCTTATTCTTAGGCACTTTTTCTTTATTTTCTTTTTCGTATTCTTTTTGCTTTTATTTATGTAAGACACACTGAATTACCTTTGTGTATGAAATGTGCTAGATTAGTAAACTTGCCTTCAGTTCACACCACAGTTTTTCAACTTTCATATCTGGAGACTGAGAGGGCCATCACAAACTCATTTTCTGTTCCCACAACTATTTCTGTGAGGATTTTGATGTGTGTTTAGGGTCATTATCTTGCTGAAAGGTGCACCAAGGCCAAGTGGTAGATGGGTTTCAGGCTAAAATCCCCTGGTCTACAGTGGAACTCAATATGCCAATGGTTTTCACAAGAGACCCTGGACCACTAGCAACAAAACAACCCCAAAGCATCAATTATCCACTACTGCATTTGACAGTAGGAACCAGGTGCTTTTCACTGTATGCGGTTCCCCTAGTAATAGTTCCCTATGTATTTCTGAGAGAATACACTTTCTTAACATAAAACAACACTCTTGTAGGAATGATGTCTCTTAGATACATTGTAAGCAATTTCTCCAAACATTTTCAAAGAACATTTAAATAAATATATATTTATTGTTTATTTTATATGACTATGTCTGTCCAGTTTCTTGAGGGGTGCCAATAATTCTGGAGTATGTGAGCAAACATGGGCAATACAGCCTGAAGATGTGTTAGACTCTGCCTCTCCATGTTACAGGTTTCCAGGCCACCCTTTTGTGCCCGTGAATACTCACCAATGTGCTGTTTCCATTAGCTGAGCACGTACAGGGCCGAAGCACTATCTTATGTCCCTTTTGTTGGACACTGATGAAAGCAGCTTCCCGCGATGCTTTCATCCCACTCCTGCTTTCTTTTCTCCCTTTCTCTCTCTCTCTCTCTCCTCCAACAGTCCCATGTCTTATATTTTGCTCAGGTCTCCAGAGAGAGTATATTTATGCTCCCCCATCAAGGACAGCAGACTACACAGAACACAAAATACACAGTCAACACACAGGTACCTACGTGTGGCTCCTGTGACTCCACGCCACTGGATTCATTTCTAGTTTTAATCACTTCAAGCATTAATAAATATCAAGCTGGGCCAGGCATTTCTGAACAGCCATATGGGAGAATGTGATTAAGGTCGAAATTGCTTTGGGAGAATCTGCAAATGTGGCTGTGTACTGCAGTTCAAAAGGCCCTGGTCACCATGGAGAAACTGCACCTCTGACTGTTTAGCAGCTTAAAGTGATTCAGTCAGCAGCACCGTTCATTGCATTTCAATACAACTCAGCCAGTAAACCATGGGAAAAAAGTAACATTAGAAAAAATAGCTACATCAGTGGTTCTCAGTTTCCACTCTAGAGGACCACTGCACTACACAATTTGACTAATCAGCTAATTATCAGACTCTCATAAACCAAATTAACTGGTATTGTGGCATAATAATAATCCTAAAAACTGAATCTGGGATTTGTTTGATGCTGCATTTCAGAACATTTCTTCAAAATCTGTCTGAAGATCATAATCTTCATCAACTTCCCCTGGGGTGCATCCGTCACAGAAGCTTAGCCTAACCGCTTTGCTAAGCAAACAATTATATGATGCTGTTAAGCCCCCAGCTCTACCTTAATACAATGTTTACAGTAGAAAATTACATCTTGATATATGTGTGAGTGCAACAAGGTCTCACTTTTGGACATGGATGATTAAGCCAAACACAGTAATCCATAACATGCAGAATACACTGTTGGGAGATCAGCTCTTGGAGATAGAGAACTAAAGCTGGAGACTTCTTTGGATGTAGCCAGCTGTGTCCGGATCCCAGTTTCTTTTTGACGGTGCTTGCAGTGCAGCCACTATCATCTGCTGCAATCTAAACAACTCATCACCCCTCAGGCAACAGCACTTCTGTGTTTAAAAAAGAATTTCATTGCAAACATGAGCAAAGCATAGCACTAAGATAGCTGTGCTTTACCGAGCTGCCTTCTAGATAAGAGCCAAAGAGATTTACTACACCAGAGATCAGTGACTGTGGCTCAGGCATCACCGGTGGGATTCTGAAAGAGACAATCAACCAAATGTTCAAAAGAAGGCAAATGTCAGCAGGGAAGAAACGTGGGCTGTGTCAAAGAAACAGCAGTGTTGCGGCTGTTTCATTTTTCCTGCCTGCTAGTGCTGTCTCCACTATGTTGCAATGCCATTACTGTCCAGCAAATAGCCCATCGAAATCTCAAAAGAGTCTGACCCCCATCTAGCTTTCTGGGCTGATTCAGACACATTGTGCTTGAGAAACAATACAAGAAGGATCACAGTATAAAGCTCCTGTTTTTTGGCCCGGCTACAGAGATGATCACAAAATGACATCAAAATAGATGGAGTAGAAAGATATACATGCACCCTCAGTGCAGAAAAATGTGAAATTTAAACTGTATGTGTATGGTGAACGTCTGAAAGGGAAACTGAAAATAGAGAGACTACTGATGAAGACCAGAGCTGAAGACCAGAGCTAAAGATCAGAGACACACGATATGGACATAAAATGTGATGTTCGATAAAGCTGTGGAAAATTGTGATGATGATATGAGAAGCAAATTCTAATTAAAACAGTGTGACTGGGTGACTGGGAGTGCAGCATGATCACTATTTTTTGTTTTGTTCTGTGTAGTCAAACAGAAACATCACCTTCAAGCAAACAGCAAAAATTACAAAAAAATAAAAACAATGAAACGCTAATAGCCAACATCATAACTGCAAGCACATTTTTATGCACTAAAAGGCTTAAAAAACTCAGCATTCCCAAAATAGCCTTTTCTACATTGGCCATTAAAAATGAATAAATATATATTTATTTCCTATATAGGCCTACAAAAATAATAAAATATATATTTAACTCATCAAAAAATGTATGGTGATGCAGGTTTGTTGTGACAGTAGACATTACTGCTTCACATACTTCACACCCAATTCCGGGAGTAAGAATAATTATTTCATTCAAAGCATTTTACAGCCTAGTAGAGTTCGACATGTGCATCGCGTGTGTGTGTTTTGCAAATGCTTTTTAGAGTGGTTAAGTCATTTGCTCTATATAAGGGAGGCCAGGATCGAATTCCCCTCAGGAGAGCACACCACTGCGCTAAAGTCAGACATTGCTTCTATTGCTACATTGCCTTCAATCTAATTATGTGCAACATAATTTGATCCGTTCTGTCTTCACAGCTCCTAAAGATGTGTTCAATGTGGGCACTACTATCATTACAATGATGAAAAAAATATAATTAACTGTGTAGCTCTCCCACATTACATTTATGGAATTGGGCAGATGTACTTATGCAAAGTGACTTACAATTTTGACTATGTTGACATTATGAGCCTCATTGCTCAATTGTAATTTTTTGCTCGGATGCTGTCTTTGTAACTTGATGGTTCACATTTGTGTAGGTAAGTCAAATCTGTCATTAATGTGAACGAACCTGTGTCCTGAAATAACCTGCATGCGCACATCCTAATTAATAACATCACGTAAATGAGCCATGTGCATCAGGAACAACAAAACCAGTAGAACGAGTCTTTTTTGTAAAGATAATTTGCTCTGATCAGCTCTCAGTTATTAATTATTAGAGCAAAATGAAGGTGACCAAGGGTCAGATACTTTTGCAGTGTTTATTGGCACTTTATTGGCATTGACAACTTCGAGTTGGCACTACTGCCATGTTAACACTGAATGATGGTGAATGCACAGTGAAAAAAAAACACATTCACTCCAATCTTATTGGTCTCATTAAGTTCGCATGGCCACAAATTGGGTATTTATCAGATCTAGGACCATGATCTAGGACCATGTTCACATTACTAGGCCGAAGTGGCACACATCTGATTTTTTGACTTCATTATTTCAGACATTTGATTTTTTTCAGAGCAACTTTCATATGTAATCCTAGATCAGATACATATCCGATTCATGGCCATGTGACCTTAATGAGACTGTCAGAATGGAATTAATGTACATATTTTTTTTTTCACTGCGCATGCGCCATCATTCAGACTTTGCCGAAAAACTATTACTGGTATAGCACTGTTTTTCCCTAAGTGTGAAATCAAACCCCAGTCAGCCGTGTTGACGGCAGATGTATTGTCCACTATGCTTTACCACAGTTCTCTGAGAATGGAGTAAGATGCTTTGATTACTTAAAAAAATAGTCAAAAAAAAAAATTTAAAAAGGTCAGATAATCTTCTATAATCTGAAAAATAAGATTACTGACTAGATTTAAGATGTTTTCACTTGGGGCTATCTAAGTATATCCAAATTTGGAGACAAATATCTAGAAAGCATGTACAAACCGTCTAGATAGTGCGGCCAAGAATAAAAGAGTAGTGTTAAAAAAGAAAGATGAAAACTTTCCAAAGGCAAGAAACAAGATGAATATAATGTATGATGACAACATCATACAACACTATGCCAGTACAGCCAATGGTTGTATGCGCACAAAACAAAACCCAGTAAAATAAGGCTGACCTCCAGTTAGACGTCTACTGAGGTAAGGGGCCTATCGCCCCTCAAGAACAACAAATGATTCAGCGAGATCTTCAGAGTTTTCTGCAGCCCTGCCCCCAACTTCTTTTCATGGACTGTTATTCGCTCTATCCTTTTCCTCAAGCAAACAACCCTGACCCCATGGAAAGACACAAGACAAGCCATCCAACAAGACAGTGTGGCCAGCAGCAAGCTGACCCAGAGACTGAGGAAGAAGTGGCAGAGGAGGAGGAAGTGTGTGTGTTTGTACATCATGCCCTCCCTATAAATCCAGTGAACCCAGGGACAGAAGAAGCGGCTGAGGAAGGGGATGTCATAGAAGCTCACTGCTGAAGTTCTCCTGCAGTAATCCTCCCAGACTCCTCCTCCTCTTCCTCCCGGTCTCTGGAGGCTGTTCCAGGCCACACGTCTGACTCAGGCAGCGTGAGGCCGACTGGAAGTGTCAGTCGACCTGAATGTGGCACAAACACAAACCTGCCCACCAGTCTGCAGCCAGAGGAAGAATCTTAATCACTCACGTCTCACTCTTTTCCTGAAAACGTTTCTTAGAAAAAGGCCCATCACACAAGCTGGTAGTTGGTGCTTGATAGTATCTCAATTCCAAACTTTTAACTGTCTGCCATTGCAGAAGCACTAATACATCATGGAATATAATTGTTAGGGGCTGCAGAACAAGTAAATCAACATGCATTCATCATTGTCAGGAAGTTTCTCTGAGGGAACAAGCAATTTTTTTGTTTTTAATTTACTTCTCAATGTTAGTCATAGCCAATTCTCACTTTCCACCTAGGTGTCCCCTAGATACCAATGTGAAAGGATGAAGCATGCGCCTCAATGAGACATGCAGCCAGTCAATACATCATTTCAAGTTCCTTGACAGCAGAACACACTGTGAGCTGTGATGTCTCAATTCTGCATAAAATCCCATTTCCAAAAAAGTTGGGACACTGTGCAGAATGTAAATAAAAATGCAATGATATGCAAATCATTTCCTTTTTAAAGGAAAATATGGGACCCAGATGGACTGAGATATAATACCACTTCAAAGACACCACAGCCATTTAGGACAGACAGTCTTGACTGTGTATACAACATTCTTAGCCAGGGGCACCACCACCTACAAATAAGTATATTACTAACATAAGCTTTTGTCCTTCTAGACTTCATATTTCTTGCACTGGATGTTGTTTACAAAAATCTGAATATGCGTTCTTGCTATGAATATTTATGCACTCTGCATTCTTCCTCATTTATGGAAATATGTGAATATTCAAGATTCACATGTGTATTCATATAGTGATGTACCCGCTGGGTTATTTGTGTGTGTTGCCTAATGGGTAAAGCAGCTTAGTCAAATCATGTCAAATTAGACACATTGTATAATTTAAGGGTAATTTAAGGGATTATTTCTAAAGCCTGTGAGAGACAGAAGCGAATAACATAGCAGTGGAGATCAAAGACAGCAATTAGAATGAACATCTAGCATGACACTGACCACAGTCCAGAAATAAATGCACAGGCATCCTGAAGAGAGGTTCAAAATGTAGGTAGACTGTGTGTGTGTGTGCACAAATACGTAGGGCTGCAACAATTATTCGACAAAGTCGATGTGCAGTATTATTATTATTATTATTGATGTGTCTGTTTACACAGTGGCAGATATAAATGACCGTTCTAGGTATATAAGAAAACTATGTACTGCACCTACTAATTTTGTTATTTCCAACAGTGGAAGGCTATGTGTGTGTGGTGCACGTATGTGTGTACACATGTTTAATGCCTTGCCTATGAATCAGTCAGAGTGAATCATCATCAAAGTGAATCATTAGTGGCAGTGGAAAGCATCGCAAGGCGACCCTGATCACAAAAACAGCTCAACAGCAGAGTCTAGCCTGTTAAACAAGGAGCATTATACTGAGCACAGAGCCACTGTCTGCCAAAGCTCTGATCACTGAAGAATATCCAGACCTTACACAGGTCCAACAAAACAAGCAAGGCATTCCTCTAAGCTGCTTTGAGCTTCTAAAGCTCACAGAATAATACATCTAAGAACGGCTGCAGTGGCAGGCCTAATGGAGGCCTACGTTATACTTAACAGAACAATAAAATCTTTATGTACTGTGGTACTTTTGGCTCTGCCTGCTTTTCACTTTCATTTGCCTTTTCTCCACTCTCGGGGGTGGATCCCCAGCTATTCAGTCTCAGAATGGCAAACCTGGTTTAAAGTTAATGAGGGCAAGGCCAGAAAATGAAACCTTTTTGGGCAAAATGAACAGTGGTGTTTTCAGCATAATAAATCCCACAGGGATTGACTCCACTCACAGAGACAGTCCTGAACTTTAGGAATGGAGAGTATTTTATGAAGAAAGCAGCTGCTCTCCTCCACAGGGGGCTAGTAAAGTGAAAGCAGCAAGAAGAGGAATGGAGTGTTCTTTTGCCTAAGTGTTATCTCCTTGGTTGACCCTGCCACCCAATGTTGAGTGCGAGGGGTTTCCACTTCTGTGAGTGTTAATCTCTATTAAAGTTTCACTTTATACATTCCTTAGGCTTTTGAGTTGCACTTTATATAGGGCCTGTAAAGATGAAATGATTGGTAGAGTTCATAAAATTTGAAAATTTTAAATTAAAAATCTTTTATCATGATAATTACAATATCTTTTATCATGGTTTAAAATATTATCACAATACTGTATTAAAAAGCTACATGCTTAAAGCTTATAGATAAACTACTTTCTCAATATCACTTTTTTTTTTAAATAGCAGTACTGTAGGTGATTATATACAGGGTTGCAAATAGGCCGTTAGTTAATAAGACTCAAATACAAGGTGGCGTAATGACTATGCTAATGACAGCCATTCATTGTGCACTAGGTACCTAAATGTAATTATATCTAATGTAAAAGTAAAATTGACGTTAAGCGTTTCTGACAGTCTATATCACATAATGAAAGGGGTAGTTTAGTATTTCTAATTAATAGAAGTTATTTTGAAAAGCTTTTCACCATTTGGTTTGTAGTCTGTGCCTTGTTGGAAAACTTGTTTGGATTGCTGTGTGTTATGTCGCTAGTTAACCATAATTTCAACAAGAGAGCCTTTAACCTTTGGGAGGTGTTTTTCTGAGAGCTGAGAAAATGTTATAGCATAAAATAAAGCATGGGATATACCAAATATTTCCTAACTTTTTAATTTTTTAATCATAAAATTATAAACATGCATTAGCCACACAAGAGTGCTTAATGTGGAAGCCTGTAGTTTATAATTTTTTTTTTATCCACCTCTACAAAAAAGCTTATTTCTACATGCATCCCAAAGGCTTTTCTCATGGTAAATTAGCACCAATTCAATTGTTAAATACTACTCAGCTCCAAAGGACATTTGAAGTTTTTAACAGGCATTCAGGAACCTTG
>JAILXH010232670.1:7186-17614 GCA_023558415.1 Piaractus mesopotamicus | reverse complement strand
CACACACACACACATGCACACACACACACACACACAGTACCTCAGGCTTGTCCTGTCATTTATAACATCCCTAGCATCTGTGTTCTCTCTCTATTTCTCTCTCTCTCTCTGTCTCTCTCTCTCAAACACTGGTACTCTTCTCTGTTATAAGGGTACAAACTCTCACCCATGTGAAGCTCCTTTTCTTCCTGAGATGGTTGAAGGTCAGAGGGTAACGGTTGTGTGCTCGGATTGGCCTGAACTGCCTCTGTTCGCTTCCGTGCGTTTGTGTTTGTTGTCGTGCGTGTGTGTGTGCATGTTATCCTGTCTTGTCATTGATTATAAAAGACTCTTTAATTCTGTCTCACCCCATGTTGGGATTAATTTGCATTCTTTGTCAGGAGTTAATGGCGTCTCTCGATGGCTCGCTCGGAGAATCTTTGAAGACTGCAGACTCGCTGGCATGTGTATACAGCCGCCGGCGCTTCTTCCCCTGATTGATTTGTTGTTGCCTTTTGTGTTCTCCGGCTGTTTCTGTTTCGGATCATTTTTCCCCTCATATTCACCCAAACATACTGTATAAAATTGCTTTTCCTAAAGCCTTGATTTTGACGACTGAATCCATTTTAGTAGGAAACGTTTAACTGGTTTTGTTTAAATGATAAAGGCCTGTTTGGTTATTTGTTTCTTCTTATTTCTGGATAGGAAGCATTTTTTTACTTTATCAGTTATTTAATTGTGAAATTTATAATTAAAGTTAAAATTAAATTAAAATTAAAGATTTTTTTCTTTTCTCTTTTTCTTTAAGAAAAAAAAGAAGGCCTGCAGTATAGGATGACCAAATGCAGCGATTGTTGCTTTTTGAAGCTTCATCAATGGCTTATTTGTCAATTTTCGCCGACATCTGCTTATGTCACGCTGTCGCCAAGGCCTAACAGCTAATTGTGCTTTTGTGGACTTTCATTGCAGACTGTTGTAAATAAGACTGGCTGAAAAATGTTCCTCGATTAGATCCAGAACTGAATAGCTTTCCATGCCAGAATGATTAAAGAAAGAAATATCTTTAATTGTACTTCAGACATCAATGTCCACAGTCCATGGTGCATTGTACGTCTTTGGGTATTTAAAAAGATCAAAGCGCTGTGTAGTTCAGAGTGAATTATCTGCACTGGCTCCTCTTCAGAAGGACCCTACACCAAGAACTATTCTTTTCAGCATGACAAGCGGGCCTGATCGGATCAGGAGAGCGGCGGCCTCCTGCAAGGATGAAAAATGCCGTTTCAGCTCAACTGCTGAACATGTGAAAATGTTGCAGGAAGTTGGTGCTCAGTCACCCTAATCAGACAAAAGCCCAGCATCCCTCTATCTTATCATATGAAACCAGATTATTCTGTTACAGAGAATGCTGAAAACATTCTACGATGTTGGTTACTGCATCATTTACTTGATTATCATCCGTATGATTGTGTTGTATGATGGAGGCAGTAGGCCAACTGCAAAGGTCACACTTTATTTTGGTGGTCCACTATAGCTTACCTGCAAATGCTTAAACTCTGTGGTGAAAGTTAGTTGATTATCATTAATGTTAGACATAAGATACAGTCATGAGCAAAAATTTGAACATCCCCAGTCAAATTGCCTGTTTTATTGATTTTCAATTGCTAATCATGTGCTGAGCAAATATAGACCGATTCCTCCTGCACGTACAATCTTTAATTGTTTTGATTACAAATAATGGGACACATCCGAGGACTCTGCTACTGTTTTGCCACCATCTCAACTTGTCTACCTGCTAACATGTGCACCATTTACGCCCAAGACGCTGCTCCTGTTTAAGATGCACATCGCGCATCCACTTTTCCGATCCAGCATCTCTGTTCAACCTGGAGGCAGCATCGGAGGAGAATCGGCTCGTGCTGCGTTGCTGGGCTCCGCTAAATGAAGATCAGGCTATTAGCGCTTGTGTATTTTCATTATGCAAATGCTGTTAACACGTCGTGCCCGCTCATGGCCACCGGGCTTTTCAGCGCTTTCACCTCAGTGATCATAAATGTGTCCTTGTGCGAAGCTTGTGATTATAACATGCTAATTACATATTGCCTTGTCTCTTTCTTGCTGTCTCTGTGTTTATTTTTAATCTTCTTTATCTGTGTTTTTCTTCCTGCAGATTCAGAAAAACCAAGGCTCCTTAATGGTAAGTATTTGAAAAGGTTTTTTTTGTTCATTTCTTTTTCAGTGATGAAGGTGACCCCTCCTTTATTTCTTTGGATAGTCATCCCCTCGCCCCGCTTGGCTGCTTGCCTCTAAAGCTAATACCATAATACAACAATACGCCGGCACTTTACTGGCCTGCATTCCGATGAGAGGCCATTAGAAATAATAGAGCGTTCTGGATCCAATGGCTTTTTCTGTGTCTGAGTGCATTTGATTAATCTGAATCGCTACCTGTTTTGCTGCATTACCGATTTCATTTCCTTTGCACTGTAAGGAGATTGAGCGCGGTCTAATCTTCTTGTCTCTCCTCCCCCTCTCCACAGCCTCTCCAGTTATTGCAGTGCATCGTTGATGAGGTGAGTCTGCGTCTGATGTGCTGGAGCTCCTAAAGCCGTGGCTAATGGGGCAGAAAGCTGCTGTTTTGTTTCCTAATGAAGCAAGGTGTTTTAGCAGATCAGCTCAGAGTTTGAGCTTGTCATATGCCAGAGGAGCGAAAAGCCGGCAGGCCTCACTGAAAGCCAGGGGCTGGAGTGGTTTAGTAGGCTGGACTTGGGTTGCTTGATGGACTTTAACCTGCACTTGGTAAAGTTGGGGCTGGTTTCAATTTGCCATGGTCATGTTTATGGTAGGGATGCCCTGATTTCTGACCGTTTCTGGGCCAATAACAATAATCAAAAATTAGCACCTTGTCGTGACTAATGCCAGGAACCAGTAGTTTTACTTTTTTGGATTTTTAAACAAGCAATACTCCAAGACAAAACATCAAATATTAATTAATTTTACATAGCAATTATGTAGATAAATCTGACTTCACAATCACTGTAAACCTTTTGCATTAGCAGAAGAAATTGTAGGTGAAGTAAAAGTCTTACTGATGTAGCAATCAGTTTCCAGTAGGAAAATTTGGTGCCAGTGATGGTGTGTGGGAATGATTCAGGTTGCTTGACGAATGGGTAAATTTCCAGCCTCTTCCATGTTATTGATGTTAACGTTGCATCCAGCAGTTTGTGGTTGGTCGGTTTGTATGCTCCTTCAAAGTAAGTGGTTCCTGGTCACATTGCAACAAAACATTGTATGATACATTACATATTTCTCAAACAGCCTAATGAAAACATAATATTGAATTGCTACATGGCTGTTAACATTCTGTTGTTTTTGTGATCTTTGTGGCCACTGCTGACTTCAAGTCTAATACATAGAAAAAGTGTAATAGACTGTCACAGCACACCACAAAGTGTACTTTTGTGTACTGTTCTAGAAACAGATCAGCCATTGACTACCTAAAACTTCTTTTGAATACACTACTTCCTTCCACATATAGTCCTACATTCCCTAAGGAACATGCATTTTCATGAAAATGTGTTTTATACACTTCTGCTATTTGTACTTGGAGTGAATAGTTTTATCAGACATTGTGCTTGACAGAACTTTAATTTGGAGCCTTTTCTGGTCAAAAACTACTGTTTGCCTGCTAACTGAAACTGATATCAGTGACATGTCTGCCTGAATGGGAAATTGAACCTCAGTATGTGTATCTGTGGTATATCCACTATGCTATCCATTGAGTGAGAATTGAAAAGTGCAGAAGTGCCCACTGTCCAGATGGGTTATCTGTTGTAATTATCAGCAGTAATTACTGCTAATAATGATAATAATAATAGAATTTATTGACCAATAATATATCAGCCACAGATATTGTGCACTCCTCTTTTTTGGTGATGAGTGACATATAAAATTCCTCACTGTTTCTTTGTCAGAGTCTCTTTTACTTCTACTCACTCACTCTTGCCTATGTCTCTCACTGTCTTGCTCTCTTTATCAGCAGCTGTGTCTGTATCTGTCTCACTCTTCTTCACTCTCTCTCTCTCTCTCTCTCTCTCTCTCTCTCTTTTACTCACTCACTCCACACAGTTTGCTGGGGTAATGTAGCATGACCAGGCTTCAGAGCACAGAGTCTGTGTGGTGTTGCATTAACCTTGACCTGCGCTAGGCACTAAAATACACCCACCTGAAACCTTGACACACTTCCTCACCCCCATCTCTCTCTGTGCTAGCCAGGGTGAGGGACAGTGAGTCCATATATTCCCCTACACTGGACAAGCTCAGTGCTCTATATTCTGCTGTACTTAGGCATGAGTGAGTTAAGACAGTCATCTGAACCTAAAACCAAAAAGCTGGAACTGAGTGTAGTGGAATCTGACTGGCTAAGGCCTGTTTAGCCAGCAATTACAGTATTGACCCAAGTAGAATGTAGAATGTAGTGATGGGCATTTGGAGTGATTTTGTGATTGAGTACTCTAACATAAAAAAGCAAGTAATTAATTACTTGAATATAAAAATCTGTCTGATACAGTCCATATTGAGCTGAACTTCCTCTCTTTTTGTTATATGGTAAATTAAGTAACTTCTTAAAAAATGACAACAAAAAAAAAACTTTAATCTAATCCTCCATATGCTAGCTAGTCATCAGTAGCTGGCTGCTCTGCACACTGAATACCACTTTGTTTCATGGGTGCCACATCATGCAGAAACATCAGTGTTCGATTGGTTGTTTTGCATGTCAGTTAAGCAGCCCCTTCCTGTCAAAAAGGCAGTTCTTGACTGTGCTGAGCAATGAAACCTAAAAGACTCAATAGTAACTCAGACGTTCACATGAGGTATACATTGCGTATTTTTTCCAGACGTCCTATTCTGCGTCTGCCATTGCAGAGACAGAAACGATCCAGTGTTACAATTCCAGCGTGTTATTCTCAGTTACCTACTGTCTGCTTTACTAATTGTTAATTGAAGTTTTGAGATTTAAAGGCAATACAATAGAAAGTCATCCATCCGTAGGTACACTATGAACACTCATCAGGATTTCCTGCTTTAGCTGAAGGTGAATATTGTAAGTACATTAGTACTGTAAGATTTAAATGTGCTTTCCTCATCTGTGTGAGTGATTAATAAGTAATTTTGTTAATTGCAAGTAAGTGCGTGTATGTGTGAGAGAGACCTCTCTCCTCTCCGCTCGAGCAGCTCGCTGACATGTGCTAATAGCAGAATGGCAGCAGGGAGGGGAGGGGAAAGCAGCATAAACACACATTAAACATACTGAACTTGTCCTTTTCTCTTATAGATTGAGCGTAATTAATAATTAAACGGCGACCGGTGTAATGGGTTGACCCAGCTGAACTGTTCATTACTCAAACGGCGAAGGCATCACTCAAACTATTTTCTGCCGTGCCCTTCCCTTCAGCGCCCCGAGGCCAGGGAACACTGCCTTCGCTGCTGCTGCTGCCGCCACCTACTTTCAGCTGACCAAGACCTTATTACACACACACTCACAGAGCAGCCACTAAATTACAGCTTTGACCGAATATGAGTGAGTGAGTGAGTAAGTGAGTGAGCCACACTGTCTGGAGAGACTCTGTGGGACCCACTTTAAAAGAGTAATCCAGTACAGAAGGAGAGCGAGAGCAGGAGAGAGACTGGCTTAAAGAAAGAGAAGAAAAGTAGAGGGCAGAAGGAGAGAGAGTGAAAGGCAGTGAGATAGGAGAAACTTATCTGGGTGAGTGAGAGAGCTAAAAGGCACCTGAGTCTCCAGAGAAAGAGGAGGGGGGCGGGGGCTGTGAATTGGCAAAAGAAAAGCAGGGAATGAAA
The DNA here is from genome assembly GCA_023558415.1 of Piaractus mesopotamicus. NCBI lineage: Eukaryota > Metazoa > Chordata > Actinopteri > Characiformes > Serrasalmidae > Piaractus > Piaractus mesopotamicus. The sequence continues at coordinate 11,779 of JAILXH010232670.1, read as the reverse complement.
AAAGGGAATCAATACAGTAAAGGGAAAATATTGCATGATTTAGTTTTGCAATTAGCCTGAACCTTGTATTTGGAACATTTGCATTTACATCAGTCATCAATTTCCAGCAAAACAGAGTTGGAGGAGTGTGTGTGTGTGTGTGTGTGTACTGGAAGTGAGGAATCTCAAGTTATCTGGGTGCAACTAGCCAAGTGGTCTTTTCCAAAGGGGCCAGCTGAAAAAATCCAGGGGAAAAGTGTCCCATGATATTTTTTCAAGTTTTATCTACATAACATACACTGACCAGCCATTTCATTAAGTACACATCTGCTCTCTGTCCATTTTATCAGCTCCGCTTATCATATAGTTGCACTTTGCAGTTCTATAGTAACAGACTATAGTCCATCCGTTTCTCTACATAATTTGTTAGCCCCCTTTTACCCCATTTTTCAAAAAGCAGGACCACCATAAAAAACGGTTTTATTTGGTTGGTGGATCATTCTCAGCAGTGACGTGTCTCGGATGTGGTGATGGCGTGAAAGCAGTCATTTGAGCGCATTTTTGACAGTGTTTATTAGCAGTTCGTCCGCAAGTCTACTACTACTACTGTTACTAATAGTAATAATAATGATCATTATTATTAGTAATAGTGTGACTATATAGAGTTCAGTAAATATTTTAGTGTTCTATTAAATCAAGTAAATGTTTAGCTGTAGAATTAAATGAGACCTATTGTGATGTCTTTAGCAGGAGCAATAATACTAAGTGTAGTTATTCCAAGTGAAGTATTGGTAAAGCGGTTAAATCGGAGTTCTCAGTGGATTTGTTCGACAATTCTATTCGTCTTAATGCTGACATGCTTTATATACTGCTGCGTCTGAACTAGAATGAATCCACAACGCCAGATTAAACTGTCTTTCTAAATTAGAGTTAAATATTGATATAGCTAAACAACAGTCATGTCCGCTCAGTGTGCAGTATTCATGCTGCATCAGATTTTCATTTGGGTGATTTCTCTAATGTGCTGCACTCTTATTTTTGCCTTTTACATTTTAGGTGTCTGTCTTAGCTGATTTTATGATTTTTATACAGCTGATGTTAACCAGCCACAGTGTTTGGTTGGTAAAGCAGACCTGTCAAATGTGAATAAAACCAAAGAAAAACTAATATATATGGCAGGCTGGATGTAATGATAAATTGTAAATACCATATGCTGTATCTAGACCTTGAATCTAGTTTCTGGTCCTTGATTTTGTATTCACTGGTAATGACATATGAAACTAAGTGACCAGTCTCTTACATCAACAGTTCAATTAAACAGGGGTCCAGGACATGCTGCAGTGGATTAACCACAATCAGCAATGCACTAAATCCACTTACACAGGCCTTATTATGCTCTTTTTATCATTTAACATGCAGTTAGTCAGTGTTTTTGTAGTACCGGCAGTATCCACAATTTGCTCAAGAAAGCATGTTGTTCATCATAACAAATTTTATTACGATAATGATGAAATATCATCATGTTCCAGTGCAACATGGACCTGTTGTGCATGTGTTTGGGACTGCACCTATCAAATAGTGTTCATATATTCTATCATATTTTTCTTGAATGTTCAAATGTTCTCTAAGAAACATGAAAGCTCAAGAATTTTCTTTTTATTGACTGAATGGGACTTTTTTATTGTTATTGTTAGTCTTCTTCTTTTTATTATTATTATTACTGTTATTATTATTATTATTATTATCAGTATTATTATTATTTTTTATTTTTTATTAATATTATCATTATTATTATGCTTAACACTGCCTGATCTGGCAAACCTGAAGAAGCCAGTAGTGCTGGTTGAATGTGTCTTTTGAGACATCATCCTAAAAAAAAAAAAAAATAAATGAAAAATAAAAAAAAAAAGGAAGGAAACAACTTCTTTGGTCAGCTCTTGTCCAGGAACAGTGACCATGTTTCAGATTGTATATGTTTTAGTTAAACCCAAACCAGTGTGCTTGTTGACATATTTTGTTGGTCTACTCTGTGTGTTTGTGTGTGGCATGTAGTCTGGATCTGGCCTGTATGAAATGCCATGTGTGTGTGTGTGTGTGTGTACATGTACGCGGTTGCCATGGAGAGGCATAAATAATTGGTCGCAAGGTCTCATGGGGCTCAGGTGAGGGGTGAATAAACAGCTAAATGAGGTAATACATACAAGAGCTCTCTTTGTCCTTTCCCTCTCATTCTCTCTGTCTCTCTTTCTTTCTCTCTCTCTCTCTCTCTCTGCCACACTCTTTCTCACTCTGTCTGTACATTCATTTGTTCGTGTTATGCAGGCTGAGTTTGTGCTGGACTGAAGCGTTCAGGCTGCTTTTAGTGCCCAGCGGCTCGTTTGGACATCTGCAGGGCAGCTTGTCTTTTATTGTTCCGCTCTGGCCGTGTGTTGTGAAGGAGCTGATGTCTCTAATAAGACTCCTGCTTAAATTCACCGCTGTAATTACTGATCTAATTTTGCCTGATAATTGCTGCTGGGCAATTACATGTATATTTACCGCTGGTATTGTGGAGAGATTGAGGCTCCGGGTCTGTGGCTGTTTGTAGTGCAAGATAATGGCAGCTTGCTGCATAATACACCAGCACTTTCATCATCATCGCCATCATCATCATCTTCATCTTACTACAGCCACATCAAAGCACCCTCACCAAGGTGTGCGTGCATGTGTGTGTGCATATGTGTATTTTCTGTGTGCATCTGCATGTGGTTGTTAGGGCTTTGTTAAAAATATCGATATATATTGAATTATATTGTGAATTAACTTTTGTGATATCCAAATCAGTGCCGTTATGGATGTATCAATGATTATGAATTTGCTTGTCCACAAGCAGTATATGTACGACAAAAGCATATAAGCACATGGGAAGCTTTTTATAGATAAAAAATGGGCCTGTGCCTTAACATTGCGAAATATCTGTCCCATGTGGGCGTCAGGACACATTACTGACACTGTATTCAAATGAGTGTGTGATATTTATTACAACTTAGCTAAAAATATAGTTAAGTAGCTGCCATTTGGTTTAGAGCTTGAAATATTTATTGGTGTCCGGCAGGTCATTTCCCAAGTACGTGTCGGGCTCATGTCGGGTTCAGATTTCACATTGGGTTATCAGAGCCCGCCTCTCATTTTTCGAGGAGAATCTACAGATTTATTAGAATTTCTGCATAACTTTTTAAGAAGTGAACGAAGTCATTCAGAGTGGATTCATCTGAAATACTTCATTGTAGAGATTCTGATTTCTTTACAGGGGTGGTGATAGGAACCAGGGGTCGCAATGTCTACAACAAAATATAGCCATTTTATTAAGTATTCAAAGTGACCAGAGAACCTACGGGTGTCTTTGGTGTTTATGCATAATAGTGATAATGAATCTTTGGGTAGTATTTTCCCTTATAACGCCCTGCATCTCTCCACTATGAATGCATTTTATAATATATGTTTTGGGCCAAAAGCTTATCTAAAATCTATTGTTAAACAACACATCAGGCATCATGCATTAGTTGTGAAATAGTTTTCAGAGGTATTAAACTCTTCAGAAGTCTGGTTTCTATCACCGCCACTGTGAGGAATTCTGACTATGTAAGCTTCTAATAGAAGTGCACCTTTCACATCAACCCATTCTGTAGGATTTGTAGGATTTTACCTTGCATTTTTCTTGCCTTCCCTCTGTACTTTATTCAACCTCCATTCATCACCTTAAAATGACTTTTTTTTATCTGACATGCCAGTGTCACTCAATTCTGTTGTTGCACAGAGTTCCACAAAACTCATGCTGGTGCCGGACATAAAACAGCAATTTGATTCAGGAGAGTACAGTTAAGTGCGGTCACTTGTTTATATTATTTGGAATTATTTTATTTATAGTCAGTATGTAATATGTTCTCTGCAATTAAATAGTTTTAGGAATAAACAAGTGAAGGCCAACATATGATATATGATTAGTGTGAGAACAGCGCAGAATAAAAAAAGGTTTATCCAGAAACCTTTGGGATGTTGTTCAAAAGCACTACAAGAATCTAGATTTTAAACAGCTATTTACTTTATTATGATCATAGTATTCTAGATTTTGTTTTGTTCATCAATGATGTATTGACTGCTATTTGTTGTTATGTGTGAATTTAATCAACACTATCCTTTCTGGTTTTATTCTTTGGGTGGTGATGAGCCGGTTCAGATTTTGGACATCATTTTATTGGGCTCTGGTTAGTTTCAGACCCAAAACTTGATGTGCGTCAGGTCAGATATAGGCAACATTTTGAACTGAACATATATTTTAACAAGAATTTCAAGCAATCAATGCAATCTGCAAGCTACTAAGTAGAAAGAGGTGGCCGATGGCAAAAGTGTCATGGTGCTTGAAGGCATTTCTATGATGCAGTATACATGATGATATTCACTGTATTATAATACAATTAGCAGGACCAGTTGGGATCTAATAAACTGCTAACATTGTCGCTATTCTGTATTTGATGCTTAAAATATGTCTAGTGACCTAATTCATCACGATGATATCACATCATATTGCCCACCTCTAATCTAATGTTTGTTGTGGTGTTCTGTCGTATTGCTATG
>JAILXH010232433.1:1613-11845 GCA_023558415.1 Piaractus mesopotamicus | reverse complement strand
TGTCTTCTTCAAGTGGGAGGATGGACAGAAACATCTGTGGATTTTTTCAGAGCTGAAAACTCTTTGCTACACGCTAATTTAGCATGTTGCACGCACTAAGCATATACACTATATAGACAAAAGTATTGGGACGTCCTCCTAATTATTGAATTCATGTGTTTCAGCCACACCCATTTGGTGGTTCATTCTGTGAAGTGATGAATCGCACTTCTCTATTTGTCAGCCTGATGGATGAGTCTGGGTTTGGCGAATGCCAGGAGAACATTACCTGCCTGACTGCATTGTGCCAACTGTAAAGTTTGGTGGAGGATGGATGATGCTATGGGGTTGTTTTCAGAGGTTGGCCTAGGACCCTTAGTTCCAGTGAAGGGAAATCTTAATGCTTTAGCATACCAAGACATTTTTGACAACTGTACGCTTCTAACTTTGCATGAACAGGGTGGGTTCCTTTTCTGTTTCAGCATGACTGAGCTCCAGTGCACAAAGCAAAGTCCATAAAGGCATGGCTGGATGAGTTTGGTGTGGAAGAACTTAAGTGGCCAACACAGAGCCCTGACCTCAACCCCATCAAACACCTTTAGGGAGAACTAGAATGGAGATTGTGGGCCAGATCCTCTTGTCCAGCATCAATGCCTGACCTCACAAATGCTCTTCTGGATAAATGGGCAAAATTTCCCACAGACATACTCCAAAAAATTTTTAGAAAGCTTCCCAGAAGAGTGAAATCTGTTATAACTGCAAAGGGAGGAATGACTCCATTTCAATGCCTATGAATTTATAATGAGATGTCATAAAAGCTCCTGTTGGTTTAGTGTTTTGGGTTTGGAATTCTCTACAAAGGTGATTTGAAACCGGTTCAAGCACAGAGCAAATCCAAAAATGGTCTGTAAATGATACATGAAATACATTCCACCTCGGACAACTGACTGGCTTCATCAGCTCAGAGAACCAATCTCTAAGAAAACAACAAATAATCCAAGAAATGCTGCATGTATAAAAAATAAACTTAGATTTGATCATAAAGATTGTTTATATTTTCATTTATTTTTGATGCAAATAAATACATGCTCTCCTGGCAGGCTGCTGTTCCTAACCTGCTGCGTTTGGTCTCCTGAATAAAGCAGCAGGAAAGGCACTCTGTCATTCTGCTCTGGGCTCATTAAACTGTACTCACCTAATGCTGATTAGCCAACTTCTAAAATCCTGCTGTTTCTGTAGACCATCCACAGTCTGACTCACACTGCAGCACGAGGCCAGGTCACTGCACTGATAGCTTTCTGTAGGCTTAACAGGGAAAGGAGAAGAAAGCTTGAAAAGAATTGGAAATATGTTGAGACACAAGTACGTGACCATGAGAAGAAAATATTTTTACATTTCTGATTTGCTTTTAACAAAGATACATCGTTTCAGATCCTTCATATGAATCTAAATTAATCTAAGAGATGATCCCTTACAGGGTCCATAACAAGAAAAAAAAACATTTTTTTTCTGGCTTTTTTGAAACAGAGTAGATTAATGTAGCATGTAAACATTGTTGAAGTTTTAAAACATACTGTTAACTTTTCAGTCCATACGGTCCATGTGTGGGAACTAAGCCTCAAAACAGCCTGTTTAGAATTCATATGATTAAAAAGCAACACATTTACATATCGCTGCTGTCAGAGCAAAACCTCATTATCTCCATTTTCGTTTTTCAGTTTTTGACATCATTCGAAAGTACCTGTTGCGCTTTACATTGTGTGTAAATTTCATGATGAATGGACCAAAAGAAACAGCCCAAAATTACATGGAAAAACGTCTGATTCCATTAACCTACATTAAAAGTAAAGTATATTTTTTTCCTTCTCCTGTAAAATTATCAACAAGGCTTTGTTCCGACAACAGCGATATGCTCACTTATTAAGCCTTCAGCAACTTAGTTCCTCCATTCACACTGAAGTTATAAGAAGTGTTTCAGCCCGCACTGCATGCAGTAGCTAATCAGAACAAAGCTCATTTGCATATGTATCAGTCTTAAAGACACAATAACAGCCTGTTATAAGAGGACCTCAGAAACAAAAATGAAATGCATGAAGATATAGGATCTGGGCCCTTTAAGTTCCAAGCAGTGACTAACTAAGTTTCAGGTACAAAATCTAAAGTGGTATGGAATTATTTTGAGCAACATGGTGGTAAGGCTCAAACTAAATTACACTAAAATACACAACAAGTGTTTTAATTGAGTAAGTGTGTGGTACAATTTCCACAGTACTGTGTAATTATTTTTGTGTAAGTGGTAACGTATAGTTACATGGCATTAAAGATTGTACATGAACAAAGTAAAAAGAGTTTTACAAAATATGAGTCTGTTTATTACCTAAATATAACTAAATCTAGGCTGTAAAAGGAAGTAGTTATTTATACTATGGTTTTGCTGGGTGCTTACTTTGCAAAACTGTCTTTGTACATTGTGCCATCATTTTACGTTACGTAATTACGTGTTACTTGGAGGTGATTCCAAATTACTTTCCTGCTAAAATGTGACATTACAGTGAAATTTAGTGCAAGCATGTGCTTGGTACTTATCATCTCTACAAATAATTATGAGATATTTTAGTATGTTCTTATCAGCAGAATAGCTAGATGTTTCATTTCACTGTAATTTGGTTAGACTGTCTTTGCACTTATGTTCATTTTAACCAAAATAATTACACAGCACTTTGTACCAGCAGTTTGTACCTAGCTCTTACTCTTACATAGATGCGGTTGGGCCTTTCATTGTAATTTGGTTAAAATTATCTACTTTGGTTAAAAATATCTACTACTGTACGTCGCAGTTGCCTGGTTATTATCTAGAACTTAGAAGACCATTTAAGACAGTGCTACCCAAAAAAGAATAAAAGAAAAAACATCAATAAGAATGCATCCCCTGCACAAAGAGACCCTTTGATAGATCCTCTGGTTCTGTCTGAAACCTTCTCTTTTTTTCCAGAACTTCCTGCTCTGATTCTGCCCATTATCACCTGTTTGACTTGCATCTCCTAGGTATGTGTCACTCTAGGGGTGTGTCTCAAAGAGCTCCCTAGTTCGGTAGTCAGGGTACTGCTCAGGGAATCAGCCATTTTCTAGAGTGTTTCATTGTCAAAATCGTGCCAGTGCCCTGTAACTTTTGTTCCCTGAAAGTTCTCCCAATGCCCCGTAAAACTAGTGGGCATCAACTGTTCGCTATGCTCTGTGACCGGAAACAGTGTCACGCCTGCAGCTCGATGTTTGGAAAGTTTTAAAAGGGAGGACATAAGCTGTATGCTATCTCACTCACCTCTTAACCTGGATAAAGTATTAAACGTGTATTTTTCACACTTGTGAATAAAAAGCTTACGAACAACAAAAGTTTTAGTCTAACAAGACACTTTTATCACAGTTTACCCTTCATTATCCGTTTTCTACTCTCAGTAACTGAAATGTTCATAGCAATCTGTTAACTATTTAGTTACCCTGCTAAAAAACAGCATAGACCAGCATGCATTCCATGCTGGTTTAAGCTGGTCTAGTGCTGGTCTGGTGCCAGTTTAGCTGGTCACCCCAGCATAGTCATACCAGCATCCAAAGCACAACATATGCTGGTTTTGCTGACTTTGCCCTTGACTATATATTAACTTCCATTGCTGCTGACCAGCATACCAGCATTCGAAATGCAACATATGCTGGTCTTGCTAGTGACCAGCCATGCTGGTCTATGCTGGTTTTTCATTTGTGTGCTGATTCACTATAAATAGACCTCATAAGCGCTCTGAGATGCAGCCCCAGTTTAAGGGGAGCTTGGCCAGAGAATTGCCACTCAGTATTGTCTTCTATGTTTGTCAGGCACTAGAAGGCGCTGAGTGAGTCCACAATGAATAGGTTAATATGGAACATTTGAACAAAATTATAGTTTGAAATGCTTAAACATGTTAATTTTCATGACGTCAGCGAGCATACTTCACTCAGCCAATGAGCTGATCAGCTCACCAACCAATCAGCACTCAGTAGCAGTAATGCTAGTGTCCTACTGCCTTTTCATTTTTAGCCATTTAGCTCCATTCACACACATTAATTTAGGACTAGCTCGTGGGCGCTGTCTGGCATTTTGCAGTCATTTTTTTGATATAACGGAGAATAGGAAGTGGCCAAGCCAGGGCCGGTTTATATCTCGTTATATCAAAAACATGACTGCAAATCTCCAGAAGTCCTAGCTGACAAACCCAGAAGACATTACTGAGTGGCAGTTCTCCTCACCACATATTCTCTGCTCATGGTGAATTGGGGTTAAAAGTGAAACTAGAGAATTTGTAGAGAGGAGACCTGCCACTCAGTAGTGTCTTCTGGGTTTGTCAAACACTAGAGGGCACTCCCAAGTGAGTCCAAAATGGATGGGTAAATATGGATCATTTGAACAAAATCATAGTGTGGTAAAGTGAAAGTGAGTGAGAGCAGGGTAAAGTGAGGGAGTGGGGGTAACGAGACCCATGCATATAAGAGTAGGAACCCTCATAGTAAGTAGACTCCTCATTTGAAATTGCGACGGTGGTGTAGTTCGAAGCCCTGCTGGTGACATCCCATATAAATGATTCCATCCCATATAAATGAATAATGCGTGGCCACAACTCAGTAAGGCGTGGGAATGAGATAATTAAGTCCTGGCCATGACTTAGTAAGGCATGGGAATGAGAACATGCCTTATTAAGCTGTGGCGAAGGCTTAATTATCTCATTCCCACATCTTACTAAGTCGTGGCTACTCATTAGGATCTCATTCCCATGCTTTACTAAGTTGTGGCCTCACATTAGGATCTCGTTCCCACGCCTTACTAAGTCATGGCCAGGCACTATTTTCATTTGTATGGCATGTCGGGGCTCCGTAGGGGGATTAGAGTGTAGGGTGCTTTTGTTTAACCTGATATGCTTTTAGGAGTAGAGGCTGGAAACCAGCTGGAATCCAACTGAGCCGTCTGGGACGCTGAAAGAGATAGGTTGGGAGATTTAAAGTATGCTTGAGTGGGTAAGTAAACGAAGGGTTGTGAGATTTAGGGCAGCCTTGGGTGGGTAAGCCCAACTCTGCAAATATTTTATGTGTTGTTTTGCTTATTTTTATTTTAGCATATAAAAGTTTAATGTGGTATGCATGTATTTATTTATTTATTTAATGTTGATACGATGGTAAATGTTTTCTCTCATGTGCAGAGGGCTGAGTCACGTTTTTGTTCCCCCTACATTTTTCTCTGTGTTTGTTCCCACAGTGACGGTTCTGATAGTGTAGCTTGAGTCCTATTCTCACTTTGTGCAGCGTGGGAATCTTTTAAAAGCACAACCTAATGTTTTATGTGTGGAATTTAACTCATGTGTGTATGCTTAGTGGGTTGTGTTGAACCCTGTTGACACTGAGACTCATCTTATTGAGTAACATTATGTTTGTTTCAGTAAAAGTTGGTTTGAGTGAAGTCTGGTTCTGCTGGTGTTGCTTGTTCAAAGGGCACAAGGTGAGACGTGTTATAACAACGATCATTGATTATGACATCAGTATGCATGATTCCCTCATTCATTCAACCAATGAGCTGCTTCATTCGCCAACCAATCGGCACTCAGTAGCAGTAATGCCAACCAATCAACACTCAGTAGCAGGAACATGAGCCCCTTACTTCCTAAAACCTGTTTGCTGTAGAAAAGAAGGAAATATACAGGCAAGTTTTCTTTTCTTTTTTATTGAAATACATCTTTCTACTTTCTAAAATTAAAATAAGGTCCTCATGGGCGCCCTCTGGTGTTTTGCAGTCATGTTTTTGATATAATGTGAGAAATATAAAATGGCCAGGCTTCCCATAATGGCTTTGGTGAAACTGTGAGGAGAGCTGACAGACTGGAGTAGAGGTTTCAGCTGATATGCATTAATGAAGACCAGTGAGTAAATCATTTGTTTTTGTTTTTTAGTCAGAGTTTTATGGAGAGTTTTGATAACTTGTTTCTGCCATATTGAGCAAAGCTTGCTAATAGTAGGCAGTTCTGTTAGCCTATTGTATGCCATAGTGCTGCTATTCTGTGTTTGTGTGATAAACACACCTGTGTTGTGCATATTTCTGCTGCTATATATAAGCCAGCACCTGACACAATTTTTAACGCCAGCATGTCAATCATGTAGTAGTGTATTATTGTATATTCTTCTGTTTATTCTTTAGACTATGTCCAACCATTCAAGTCAACAGAGCATTAAGCCTTTTCAAGTCATGTCAGCAGCAGGAAATTTGCTGAATAGTATTTGTGCTGGATGGCCTCCAAAATTCCAGCTACAGACCATCAATCACAGTTGATGTATCTGGAAGTGACTTACCTTTCCTGCAGTAAACCAGGTTCATCTTCCACTCACTGCTATTTTCCTGGGCTCTAGCAGGCCTTCCCAAATTGATGCCTCCCTTTTAGTCTTAGTTAAGACAGTCCCTAGAGTGTTCTTTAGGAACCTTCCCAACATATGTTGTTAAAAATAAAGCCGTCCAACGGGGTTCTTTTGGTTTCCTAAAGAACCTTTCACTGGATGGATTTTTTTTTAAAGAAACATTTTTGTAGGTCAGGGTGGATAAGTGTAAATAGCCAATTAGGAACCTTTATTTTTAATGTATTGTTCATAAATAAAACTTATACAGTTTCTACTTATTCCAAAAATTTGGTGTTTGAAATTTGCTTCTTTAGTTTTGGGCTGGTTTCGCAAGTTTATATTGCCAGAATCTTTTTGGGCCCCTTAGACTCCCATTATATTAGCCTCATCGCTCCACAGCAAAACTAAAGAAGCAAACTTTAGACACCAAACATGTCATGGCCATACTATACTTAGTGTAAATCAGATTTTCCACTGAACATCAGGACTGTATATGTAGGCCCTGTTGTGCCGGTGTCTATTCATGAAGTCTGGCCAGTGCACTTAGTCTCTGTTTTCCTTTCTTATGTTTACTGTGTTTCTGGTGTTTCACCTGCTTTATCTGTTTCTGGATTTTGTTTTTACTGGCACTGTCAGCCTCTATTTTACCCCCAGCTGTGTAATATAGATATGATTTTTGGAAAAGTCTTTAAAAAAAGTACATCAGGACATAGACCTCTGCTCTGCCATCACAGGATTTGGTGAAGATTCAAATCAGCTCTAAGAATCAAGTGCTAAAACATCTGTTGAAAGAATAGTGTAAAACTGTCAGAACTGTTCGATCACTGGTTCGCCTGCTTGCTGTGATGTTTCAAAACCTCTCCTGATGAGAACATCAAAACACTGTCATATTTCTTTCACAAACCAGATTCTAAAAAAAAAAAAAAACCTTCACACAGCTTGAGAGAAGAAGATTTAAATTTGGCAGCTCAGCTGAAAGCTTTTCTTTTAGCAGTGTAGGAGAAAAATATATGTTTACAGAACATATTGTTGCCGTTTTACTATGGTACTTGAAATAGTTTCACTTTATATATTTGTTTTTCTAAGAGGAAAAAGACGTCTTCATGCTGCATTTTCACTCGTCGTGTCTTCCGAGATCATCCAAGAATATTCACGTCAGTCAGGATTGTGCAACAATTGATTGCTGTCATTCTGAGTGCATGCTGTCAAGAGGAGAAGCACAGTCAGCCTGAGGCTTCTTAAATGCATAGATACAATATACACCCACACTCACATACAGCCTCACAGTACACTTTATTCAGAGTTTAGTGTCTAAAACGAGCTTAGTCACCATATATATACATAATGTGTGTGTGTGTGTTTATATATAAATATATATGTACATATAAATGTACATGTAACATGTTGGGCTACCAGAATAGCTTCAGTGCACTTTGGAAAAGATTCTTCAAGTCTCTGAAACTATACTGGAGGGATAAGTGTTTTGATGATGGTGGTGGAGAGCAAAATGCTCCCTCACAGCATAACACAGCCACTGGACCTCCTCACTGTAGGGGTCAAGCATTCAGGCCTGCACCTTTCTCTTGTGTGTGCTGCACATGCACTCACCCATTTGTGGAGAATATGGTAAAAAATGACTCATCTAATCGTATCACGTTTTCCATATCTATGCAGACCAGTGCTAATGTTTTTTTAAGTTCAGACTCTCTCTCTCTGTCTCTCTCTCTCTCTCTCTCCCTCTTTTTCTCTCTGCTTTTGTGTGTTTAACTATGTGAGAGGCTGTTTAGCTATTTAACTATTTAACTTTAACTGTCAAGTAATGTAACCATTACCTATGAGGTAATGTAAGCTAACTTTCAGGAAGGGCTGTCATTAAAAATGACACTATTCTTTGATTTTTTTTAAATATAGATTTTATTAAACAGTTTCAAACTCTGCAGAGCCTTTCAGAGATTCTGAACTAATTTATTGGAAACAGGTGTACTAGGAAGCCCCATATAATCGTCTGACCATGAAATACATGTATTGTAATGTAAACTTTGTTTCTTATACAGTTCACAGTTCAGATGTGTGAATGTGCACTAGCAGGACATACTATGATACGTTACGGAAGCCTTTCTCAAGACTAGGACTGCCCAGTTTACATAGAGAGGAGACGAATATGGGGAAATATGTTGGTCATTTATTGGGCATTGTAACATTATTCAAAGGGTATACTTAGCACAAGTTTACTGTTTCCCTGCAAGAGCAAGATGAACCTAATTAGAAAGGAAACACAGATTTAGGTTTCCTGGGTCTTTAATTGTTAAGCCGTTACTTGAGCTCCTCTCCAGAGTTCATCTAACATGCATGCTTGCTACAGGCCATGCACTGATTTTAAAATAGTTCATAACCAAGCATTGATAGTGTGTCATTTAAAGATTTTATCTTTTTTATTTGTTGGATAAGTATCCTAAAAGTATTCTCCTAAAATTTTAAAAAGTTACTGTATTCTGAATACTGCCTTTACAAAATGTAACTTGGACTGAATACAGATCCCTAATTTCTGTATCCTGAATATGTATTCCCATTATTTCTATTCCATTACATCCCAACGCTGCTTCTATGTAGCTTGAAAAAGAGTTCCACTTATATTGTTACATTTCCTATCTAGAACTCTTTTTGCTTGAAGTGTATGTTTTTTACCCTTTTTAGGTTTAATAGATGCAGCTTTTTTAAAAGCCACTTTAAAATATTCAGGACTATTTCATTTTCTAGTTCTCCTGTGAGGTCAGAATATTTTTGTCCTGAGAACGTATAAAAACAAGCACACAACCGCATGCACACCCGCAGTGCAGCATAGATTCTATAAAAACGACTGAGGAGAAGAGGGATTTGCAGAGCTCTGCAGTGTTTACTCTTCATATAGGTGTTAATGCAGGAGCTCTAACCCAGCCTCTTCCTCACCTCCAGCCATTAACCCTGAGCCGAGCGCAGCCTGGTTCCACAGGTCACCCTGCCGCCTCGTTGGCCCCGTAAGCACACATACACACTGCCCCTAATCCACTACAGCACAGCCTGCAGCGTCCACGCTGCAGCGGGGAAGTCCCAGCCTCACCCCAACAAAGTTTTATCTTTTTAAGTCTCGCAGCGGATTTGTGCGCCAATCCCTAGATCCTGGGATTTTTCTCTCCTCTCTGCTTTTTTTATTACATGGTGCGGGGAACAGAAATCATCTGGAGTTAAAGCAACAGGAGGGACTCCCTTCACTGTAAAAAAAAGATTTGATGTTTTTATCTTAAAAGTAAATAAACCAGCTGCCTTTCGGGTAGACTGAAGTTTTAATAGTAAGTTAGGGGAATAATAAGTGGTCTGTTACACTATGTTGGTTTATTATTCAAATTAAAATGAAAAATGTAACAATTTGTTGAAAATATGCCTGCTTGCATCTTACAGCAGTGCCACAGCAATTCAGAGAGTAAGATTTTCTGCTTTTAAGACCAAGAAAACCCCTCTCAGATGATGTGTTGAAAGGTTGGAGGGACTTTTAAAAAACTACAAGTGCTTTTGGTTGAGTATACAAGGATGGGCTGTTGTTTTTTCCCCCACCAGTTGGCTGATGTAGAAAGAAGTCAGTACAGTATCATGTCTGTATATATTAGTCTCTAAATCAGAGCATTTTTCTATTACTGTGGAGAAATTCCTAGTGGTTGTATAATGTGTTTGCACAATGCATGCTGGGCATTGTAGTGAAAGAACATTGATGGACAAAGACACAAGAAGTATACAAAATTGTGAATTCAGTCAAACTGATGAGGCTAAGGGATGTGCGACAAATGCTACATACCATGTCAAATATTACTTTTAGGCAG
>JAILXH010232374.1:16322-28706 GCA_023558415.1 Piaractus mesopotamicus | reverse complement strand
GAGAGAGAGAGAGAAGGAGAAAAAGAGAAAGAGCCTGCCAGAACATGTCCTCCAGTGTAATCCCTCCTCCTTGGCATCTATGGAGCTGGTTGGTTGGGGAGATGAGGGGGGGGCATAGCCCTATCACAGACCCCTTCACATACAGCATTTGAAGATCCATTTCTATACATTCTGTACACGTTACATAAAGACTCACTTTCCCTTAATTTCTCCCACATAACCGCCCAGTCATTTCTCTCTTTCCTTTGCTCCATTTTGAGAGAGAGAGAGAGAGGGGAGAGAGAGAGAGTCCCAGCCGTCAGCAGAGGCAAACCACCCACAGAAAGGGTACAAGCCGCCCTTTTGTGTGCAGATTTGCACAGGGCTTTGCATGCACCACGGCCTCTGTGCTAGCAGACAAAAGAGGCACACACCACCTGGGTCTCTGTTTTCACCTTTCCCCCTGGCTGCCGCCCCGGAATGGGCCATCCTGAATTTCCAGTTTTTCCCTCAAAGGCTGGAGACAAAAGTAGTAAGGGGGAAAAAGCTATAGGCCTCATGAAAGTTCTACTTCTTGCCCAGGCCTTGGAAAGAGCAGAGTTATTTAAACAATTAATCGAGTTAACGAAAAAGCTAAATGAAAATTGAAAAGGTGAACAGCTGTACTTTATATTGCCTTCATTCCCTTTTAATCATAAAAATCCCCCTTACTGTGGGGGAAAATGGCGTAATCCAGTTGTATGTTGAGTTAAATCCAGCCAATCGTATTACCTATTGGTACTTATTTTTGGCACACGGCCTGACTCAAAATGTTGGTGATGCAGGATATTTGGCGGAGGTTTTATTATATTATAATAACAGCTTTACTTTAAAGAATTCAATTAAACACATTTGTGTATGTGCACTCATGCAAAAAAACTGTTAGGGGGAGTATAAACTCTGCTCAGGACAGTAGACTTTCAGTGCACTTGCCCAACCAGGCAAGTTGGGGGGAAAAAAGTTCTGAAAGATTCCAAACTTCACTGAAAAGCTACAAATGACAGCAGTACTTAAAATATGCATTATCACCATTCAACTGGCTAATCATTACCAAATCAGAGGGTATATTTTAATTAATTTTTTTTGTTAACCTAGTAATCATGACAGCCCTACACTTGATTATCTACTCTTGATAAACTTCCGGCAATCTCTTAAGCCTGGTAGTCTTAAACCTTCTCACCTGCTACGTCATACTAAAAGTCACACTCTCTCCTAAAATGGAGGAGGCCAATTGCTCAACACTGTTCAGATACTCTGCACTACATCAGCTCTCTCTACCCTGTACCACAGCAGGAGGAGTTTCTCCCTCTCTTCATTCTCACTCTCTCTCCAACCTCTGCTCGGAGATCTAATGTAGGCTTTTCAATAGTGAACCTCTTACATGTGTGAGTGAGGGTGTGAGTGTGTGTGTGTGTGTGTGTGTGTGTGTAGAAGAGCTCCAAACCAGCTTATCTCTTTATCTCCCCCTCTTTCCAGCCCAGAGTGCAGACAAACAAGCGCTGCATTGTGCCTTCCTACAGCACACACTTCAAATTTGTTCAGCCAATTTTTGGCAAATAAGCTTCATTACGTGTCATTACTTTAATCGTTTCAGGCCTTGGCCTGTCAGCTGTCTGAGCTAAGACTACCACAACCGTCAAGCACAAAAATCTGTTCCAACTTATTTTTTTTTTTTAGCAGTATTAAAGGTAAATGTAGGTCATACTAAGGGCACTACTGAACACGTCTGAGTGTTGAAGAAGACATTTAGGTTATTTAAGAACTTAAATTTAAATAATAAACTATATTCTTACTAAGGAATAAGTGTGTAATAAACGTGTGCATTACAGCAGCTCATACAGCCAGGAGCAGATCGATATAAAAATTTTCCAATTGGGCCACCAAGCCTATGAATCTTTGGCAAAAAGTTAGAATTTGTGGCCCGAATTATAGAAACATGCTTATTAATTAACAAGCAGGCTTCAGCTTCAAAAACCAGTCAGGTGCTGCTTTTTGCCAGAAGTCCCCCATGTCTACTACGTTAATCCCTCCACCGTGCTTGACAGAACATCATATCCTTCCCAAAATCATAATTCAACCTTATAAATTCTTCTATTTGACTCTGAAGTCTTTTCTTTTTTTTTTATCATCATAATCTGATTCTTTTTCAACTGTCAGCACTGCCACCAGCAGTAACGCCATATTTTAACAACTCTGACATCTAAAACCAAATATCCAATTGCGGCGTTATTGATTAACATCGTAGCTGTGATTTAAATTACGATTGTTTTATATAAATTAAGATGATGAGAACATTTTTCTAGTTTCAGGTTGAACACAGTGAAGCAGACTGCCAGTCAGTCATAACTGTGTTGTCACATACACATTAGCTGGGTGTTTGGTTGCTTCTGAATGGTCTAATTACTCTGTTACTAGGCTGAATTTTCCACACCTAAAACTTAAGACAACGCTGTTGATAAAACAGGCCTTAATTAAAACCGCAGCTTTAGCAATTTGAAAACTGCACCCTTTAAAATTGAAATTTCAAATATAAAAATTAATTAACTGTCCACCCTAGGCTACTAAGAAATGTTCTAGATAACTAAAAAGAAACTGTTACTTGACATTAGTTGGGGAATTTCGAAAAAATTTGACTTGATGCAGTTCGTTCTGTGTCCAACCAAACAAGCTCTGGATCTCACAGAGGAAGGTAAAAAAGTAGTTATTTTGTTATTAATGGTGGATCTTCAAAACGGTGAAAGTGTGGAAGTGCTGTGGCCAGGGCCACCAGGCAATAGGCAACATCAGCCCCTGCATGCAACTACAATCTATTGGACTTTTATTGGAAAAAGAACAGCGTGTGTACGACTGTAGAGGAGCAAAGAATTAAAATAAACAATAACCTTCATTTTGTAAACAAAAACTTGGTTCTGAAATCAGCTGAAGAGCACGCGATGCCATACACGCTCACCAAGGGCCCTGAAAACCATTAGCTTCTTGCGAGTCAATTCAATTTCAGCATACTTTCCCAATGAAGTCAAGATCTGCTTCTGCAAAGAAATTAATGAGATGGCTCCAACGCCGGAGCCTTCCTAACCCCACCCCCCCATCCAACTACTCTACAGCGCACACATCCAGCACTCGTTTTTCTTTTTTACCCTTCCCCTTTCTCAGAGGGCTATGAGGGGAGGGAGGAGGAAGAAGAAAAAAAAAAAAAAAAAGAAATGCTGGAGTATCAAATGCCACTTAGTTCTTATTTAAACAGTAAGGCAGACACAGCGGCAGCTCTCATCGACTTCCCTGACCCCAAAGCTCAGAGAAAAAACAAACGCTGATAGCTCAGCAGCTGGGAGCAATTCACTCATCATCATTTTAATTAATTGAGCAATTTCCATGCACTTTTTTCTCCTTTTCTTTGGGCGGGTGTCTCCTTTTTGAAGTTAATTCTGCACTTCTTTGTAATTCTTTCTGTAAAGAAATTAACATGACTCACGATTACTGAAATGGGCGGCTAAGACTGCTACTTTCTAAAAGGTGCAAAGCGTTTCGTTTAATTTTTTACTTTGTGTTTTTGGAGTGATGGTTATTTTTCCACTGATACTTCTTGCAGATGGTTGATTTTTGCACACAAAAAAAATGCTTGGCTATAAACATATTTTGATTAAACTGTTATTATAACCTTGTACAGGAACTAAATAAAGATATTAGCAGTTGAAATTCATGTTTAACTAAAATTCAACAATACTGTGCTAATAATTTGGCTTTCACACTGATCCCCCTGAAAACGTATGGCCCGTAAATGTGGCTACTACCATCATTTATATGACGACCTGAGTAACTTAGATGTTTAACTGAGTAAACATTTAGTCTTTCTATTTTAAAGCCAAACAATATGGGCTTCCTGAACAACAAAAAGCCTTTTAAAATAATAATTCACACATAAAACACCGTATAAACTGCAGAAAGTTTCCATTTATAAGTAGCTTCAGTATCTTTGCTATGCATGTATTTGTAAGATCCTGCTGGTGCGGGTTTCCTCTCTTTCAGCGATGCTCACAAAAGCAATCTGAGTGATAAAAACGCGCTCCTGCGGATAATTTCCAGCCTGCAAGGTCTCCAGATACACACTGCAAACTAACTGCTAAGCAGATTTATCAAGAACATAACTTTTAATTTCATTTTTTAATTAATACCATCACGAAATAATTGAAGAGCAGCCAAACTCTGCTTGACCTTAAAGAGCAGCAAAACTGCACAACTATCATGAAAAACAGAGCTATTCAAATTTAGACCAGCACATGAGTGGTCTTAAAAGATCTGTAACATTACTGTAAGCCTCAATTTACATTCAATGTGTTGTTTCTGACACACAGTTAAGAGCGCACGCTCCTTTCTGCTGGCTCAGAGCAGCCATGGTTCTTATTACAGGCGCCACGGCAGAATAAGGAGTCATCAGATGGCTTTGCCAAGCTCTGTTCTTCTTCCAATAGGAAATACCACACACATACACGTGCACATACACACAGAAATCGCTGATAGATTCTCTATTGGGCCTCATAAAGTCTTTATTTAAAAAGACTGTGTGTGGCAAAGTACTAAAAGAGTGAAGTCAGAAATCTCTCGTTGTGAGTCATAAAAAGAGGTGAAGTCTTAAGACATCACGTTTGACCACACTAATCATTTTAATCTTCCGTAAAGGCAGGTATGGGAAAGTTTTCACTCTTACAGTTAAATAAAAGCTTGATTAATCCAAAGAAACTTTGTGTTATGTTTCAGAATGTATAAGTGTGAAAGTTTGCAAAGCCGTGTTGGAAAAAGACTCCGGGAAAATCAAGCATACCAAACTACCCAGCGAGGCATAGTTTCCACCGCCGACTCAACTATTTCTTCATTTGCACCTGCATGCAGCAGATATGCCTCTGTGTGTGTGTAAAAACAGACCTACGCGGTTACACACCTGAGCAGCCTTCAGGAGTTCTATCTCGTGTCGCAACACGTTGACTCAGGCTCCGGACAGATATGGTGTCTAGCCTTTCACTCCATCATATATAATGTGTCTCGGACAGAGCAGTTTGTTACTTTAGCCTAATTAATGAAGCTTGGACATGCACGCATGAACACACACACCAAATTCAAAGAGAGACAACTCAGAAATAGCTTTGGTGACATTTTTACACTGACTCAATAATACTTAGGAACAATTATCAGCTACAAGTTTTACACTTCAAAGGAAATTTCTATACTTCTCACATGTCAAAGTCAATTTCTATCTTACCGATCTGTCGGCAGACTTGCGTGGACTCCAGCCCTATATTAACGGTTCGGAAAAATATCAACTTTCTAACTGAAGATATTGGTTTAAATATATAAACGACACAAATCTTGAATATTTTCTAGCATTCATATTTTCATTCGTATATCTACTGTCTAAAGTGCCTGCTCCCAGCATTCGGCTACACAGACGTTTTGTTCATTTTTACAGTTGACAGTACGTCATAGTGCGCTCTAAACAACATCGACTAGTCTGTGTGACCTGCACGCGATTTGCGTGGACAGAGACGTTTTGGGGATGTACTTAACGGCAAAGATATGGGTGACTATCAGCTACATTAGCCTCGTAGCTCCAGTGGTAAACTAAAGAAGCAAAATCCAGACACCAAACATGCTTTGGCTGACTGGCTACATCTGAGAGAGGAAAAACAGCGTTATTTTTTTTGCCAAACCATTTTTAAGTGGTGTCCAAAGGACACAGAAACTTCTACCACAAATGTGCACACTTCTGACATCATTATTTGATAAACGATATATAGATTGTACTGCACAAGCATATGTAAAGGCCAGCATTTATCACACACATACGGAATGAAAGGAATAAAACAAAAAGGACCTTATAAGGTTCACAAACTTGCAAATCACGGTAAAGAAAACTAAAGCAAAGGCTGAATGAAACACTTAATAAATCTAAAGTACAAAATAAATACACAATATTTATAACTATGAGAACCAAGAAAAGGTGAAATGTGGCAATGTGAAGCTCCCAAATAGCTGAACGTTTGCCAAATCTATTGCTGCCGTTTGGAAGGGAGGCCCAATAGCGGGAGGCATGAGGAGGAGACAAATATAATCTTCAGTAGAGACTGAAAAAGAGGCTTAACCTGACAAACCATTCGCCTTCTAAAGACATCATTGAACTAAATCAGACGAGTACCCGGAGAAGTGGATATGGATGAACATACAAAACGGTAATGTCTCTGGGGGGCATGATGCGTCTCTAAATGCATACTCACAGAATCAGAGTGGTGATGTTCCCAGAACTTGAGCCAAAGTCTGGTATCGTCTCAAATTCGTTGTTATTTAGCTTTCTGCAAGACAAGAATGAAATGGTCATTTGTTGCATGTGGTACACTAGAGGAGAACATGGGGCTGGAGGCAGGCGCCCTCATTTTAGATACAAAGCAAACTTACATTTCACTTAGGTGTTGCAGACTGGTAAACAGTCCTTCAGGAAGTGCTCGTAATTTGTTATGACTCAGGTCCCTGTGAAGACAGACATTTGTCAAAGGCAGGCAAAGTTACGACGTGGTGCCTTTCAGCACAAACTACACAGATTAGCTCGAGTCTCCCTGCTGTTACGCAAAAGCTGTCTGAACAGCACTGGAGAGCAGCTAAGCAAGCACCAAAACAGTTCCGTTATCATTACTGTAAAAGGCCAGCGCAGCATCCAGCTTTAAAACCATATAAAACATCCATTAGGAGCATTAAAAAGATGGACATTTTTCTAGCTCTAACAGCAATTAGATAAACAGAGCTTTTACGTCAACTCATTTATATCCTATTCACTTGCATACTGAGATTATCTTCAATGGGTTAAACAAACAAAATAAATTCTTGTTATCTTCTTTCATCTTCATGATTACCGGATAATCTTACAATAACATGAGTGCTTCAGACATAACATCAACTGTACGCACAAATGATTTCATCATCTTTTTTTGCCATTAGTGGAATCCCACCGATCACAGGAAGAAATCTGACTGAACAGTATACAGTTTGTTAATCATTAAAGCAACAGTGGCCTTTCCAGGACTGATAACGGAGAACAAATATGATTCATTTGAGTCAAAATAATGCATGAATATGTACTCGTCACATCAAAGATTCAGTGACATATTGCAAGTCGCATCACAATGCTGCGTGTAGCAATATAATGTACAGAAAACTACAGTAGAAATGCACAGACAATTAGATAAGTAAACAACCCCTCCTTTTTTGGTCAAAATAAAAGAGAAGCTGAACAGAAATATTAATATTAGACATCACTGACTTGGCTGGAACATGGTTTATAATCCTTTGTTCTTTTCTTAATGTTGCTGGCTTTCTGATTACTCCTATAAAATCCACCTAGCGGGCTGTTAAACATGTGGTCCGGCGTAGCTAATCCAGCAACTATTCAGACACAGTTGTTTTCCCCCAGCAAACGTATCCCTCATGTAATTCCACAATGTCATCTGAAAAGACCATTTTTCTGGTTTCCCATGAAAACAGCTGTCCCAAACTCTCTTTCTTGTCCCTGGAGCGGCGTCAGTTTCTGGCCTTGTACTGTAACTGTAGTTTTCCGGGACAGCGCTCAAGTTTCCTGATGTTCTTCACAGGACCTAGAACCTAGAGCTTCTGGCTACCAGTACGGGGTGCTTAATCCCTCTGGCTCTGCCATTTCAAAGATCTTCACTTACAGTTAATCCTTTTATATTCAATAAAATACAAGTGGACAAATAGTAACGGTCCAAATTTACCTGAAATAAAATCTCACTACCATAACGTACCATTACAGATCTTTTCATTTTTCCTGAAAAGTTACAATTTCAGACATACAAAGTTTTATTATGGCAGAGACAATGAATGTTATAATATTTTCATAAAACCGAACCAAGACATCACACTGTTATATCATTTGGAATTAAAAAAAAAAAAAGACAGTTCCGAGGGTTACGCTCATTAAACTGAAAGAACTTCTCACAGAAGTGCCAGTTCCTCTGCTCAACCGAAAGCAGACCAACAGCTGACATGACCGGGTGGAAGAGAGAGACTGGGACTGGTGTGGTGTGGTGGTGTTCCTTTTTTGTTTTTCTTTGTAGCAAGGCCCTGAGGAGAACTGGCAGAGCGAGGCAAGAAGGAATCCGCGCTCAGTAAAATCTGTGTTCCTGACGCTGCGCTCCATCAACACTGTGGTGCCAGACTCCTCAGCTGGACCCTCCCCCTCTCATCTGGACTTCATCAGCGCAAGCACGAACCAGGGGGGGAAAGTAACAACTCAATCTATTCACAATGCAGCGAGAACGAGGGCAGATTTCATTTCCATAGGCAAGTCTCTCTTTTTTTTTTTTTTGTGCACAAGTTCCTTTGTTGGCTCTTAAAAAGAGGTTTCACTGAGATCTCACTGGGAGAAAATAAAACAGATTTGCACTCATCAAATATTCTTGAATCATTACCCAGTTTTCTCTCACTTATGCTACAAAACAGTGTATCAAGCATGAAGGATTTCTATTTAAGTGAATTAGTACACCGTGTGTTCTCACAAAATAGACTTCCTAGACATCTACGACTGAAGCTAGAAATCTGACTGTACCAATAAGCTAATACACACGTGAATAAGGGTAGATTTTACAGTCTCACCAAACTAGATATTGCCTCATATGTCCTGTACACTAAGGCCTCCTAAGGGGCCAGGAGGTGTGCAGAGAGAGGCAGATAAAGCAGTGCGTTTATCACACTCATGCTTCCTCTGGAAATCCATATCGTAAGTGGATCAGATAAGAACTCCACTGCATGTAAGCGTCTGACCGGGCTGTTAGACGTTGCTGTGCAGCGAATGGGCACTGGTGCCAAAAGAAAGAGAGAAACCTACATATCCAGCCTCTTTGTTATGATAAGATAGGCATGTCCGAGCTTACATGTTAGTTTATCGGACACTTGGGCCTGCAGAGTAATCAGAGGGGAGAGCATGTCACTGTGGAGCAAGTGCTGATTATCTACTTCTACCGACCTGACGAGCACTAATACTGTAGTCAACACCATTCTGCCCTGGTCTTTAAACGCTACATCATAATAACTGAATGAGGGAAAAGTCTACAAAAATGCCAAAAAAAAAAAAGAGCAGCTAGACGTGCGAAACGCAAATGCGCCAACTGCCGTCCCCTACAAGAAAGGGAAAATCTGTATAGCTTAGTAAAATAGCTGGTAGGGCAGCATCATCATGAGGGCCAAAGCTTATAATTTCCACAGCGATACACGACAAAAAGTCCAGATTTAAATCGCGCACAAGCTTCTGCGCTTTGAAAATCAAAGTCGGCTCCTCTAAAAAGATCATCGGTTTATCACATCCGAGTTTTTCAAACAAACAAGGACAGCAACTCAAAGTGCTGTGGTACATGCTGTACCAGCGTAATGTCACTTTACTCCTCAGAACGTTTCAGCTGGGATAAACTGAGCACGTTTTTTTGGTATTTACGCTACAACTTTTTGAATTAAGCAAAACTTTTCTTCCCCTCCATTTACCACCCTGGCAGGGAGAACTGGGGTTGAGGCCTTGTTTTCTTCTCCCCCTTCTCCTTCTTTTTCTCTCTCATTCCCTCCCTCCCTCCCTCCTTCTCTCTGCAAGAGTTACACAATCAGATCCACACAGAGTGGCTCCTTAATGGCTTCCATTGCTGGTTCAGTTTAGCTGCTAATTCAGCAGAAATAATGGGCCCCGGGAAAACAAAGGCCGGGCCAGTCGAAGGCTTTAAGATGTGCCGGAGAGCCACTCATAAATTAGCATGGTGCGGCACAAAGAATTTATTCCCCCTCAGCTATGACTTGTTTTTGGCGGTGGAGTGGAAGGAGGGGCCTCTTTCTGGCGTTATAAACTTTCCAGACTTCTTTTTTACAGCCATGCCAAGCAGTTGAGCAAAGGAAATACTCACAAACTGCCTTAAAGGGCAGGACCAGCATTTCAGACCCAAACCTAGATTTTCACTTTCCACATTAATAAGTATGTCAAGTGGAGACACACTGGCACTCAGCAAAGCAGCAGTGTTAGAAATAATAGACAGCTGTTCCAAACTACTTGAATGTAAGGAAACTGTAGCAATAAATGAATGATACTTATAATTAATAATAATGATTATATCTCATAACTAATTAAAAGGGCCATCCACACTCCCAAATGAACAGTTAAATAAGTGAGAAATATAAATGTATCGACATCTGTTCCCAACAGAAACAGAGAAACTCATATAAGCTAGTCAATAGCAGCCAATGCTGTAAAAGGCCTAACGTGGGCTGGAAACAGTACATTGCTGTAGGCATTGTTTAGTAACAAACCCCTCAGATAAAAAGCACAAAACCCAATTTCTAATGAAATATTTAATTAATTTGTGGCTGTAAATGAGGAAAGAGAGTTTGTAGACGTTAAGTTGTGAAAAACTTTGGCCACAATCAGAGTTAACTTAGGAGAACTTTTTTTTAAAAACACTGTTAGACAAATAAAAAGCGCTGCAGTGTAAGCAGACAACCCAGCCACCAAAGCTGTGTCTTTCAAAATGATAATTTTCACCATTCCACTGCCATGTCCTTTTAAAAAGCAATGAAATTAATACAATAGATCCCCCCTGTCAGGGCCCCTTCAGAGTAAACACAAAGGACCAATTCAGGTGCAAAAGAACCCTAAAGAACATCGAGGTCTCTCGGTCTTTCACTCCTAGATATCAAATTAAAGCACTTGAGTACAGAGCCTGGAGAAAAACAAAAGTAGTCCAAAGATTCACACGATGTGAGAGGATATTGTCTGCCCAGTGACCAGATGAGCTTTTGTGGTCAGGTCCACTATGATTCAGAGGTTTGTCTGTAGGCCTAATGACCACATCAGTCACATCTTTTTTCAAAGCCACTTTGTGACTTGCCGTGATTTGCGTGTTGACACAGATCTTATCAATATGTCCACAAATGAAGCACTGAGAGCTGAGGGGACAGTGAAAAATGCGGGCCCAAAGGCACATGTGAAATCACATGAAAAACCCTGCACTGCCTGTTTAGCTTCTTTCACATCAATTTCTTGTTCGCTTCAGCATTTATGGACGGCTGAAGCGTGCGGCCATCCAGCTTAAAGGTACAGTTAAAGAGAAACAGTACAATCTGAGGCAACTTACAAAGCAGTACAAACAGAGCAGCGGGGTATTTAGGTTAGTCATTTCGAAAGCAGGCCTCCTCAGACCCAACACAAACCTGTGACGTCTTTGCAAAGTACTCACAGCTCGCTTTTGAACGCGACAAATGCAAATTTTAAAAGGAGAAGAAATCTCAGCCTTTAACTTACAGTTGCGTGACCCATGAGGGGAGCCTCTCTGGTGTGGCTCCTTTTGTGAATCTGCGGCTACAGTCCAGTGAAGTTCCCACACATGTGCAAGGAGCAGGACACGGCTCCAAACTCTCGGTATCTCCAAAAACGAGCTCTACGCCGGAGAAGAAAAGCAAGAGCAGAGCGCACTTGGCAGCGCCCAGAGGCTGCGGCGCAGCGGACATTTTGACACCGTGAAAATCGTCGAGCTCCCCGAAAACAGCCGCCCGTCCTCCGAGTAAAACCGAGGGAAAAGTCCAAACTCCAAACGCGCAGCGAGGAAAAACACGGCTCGTGGTCTGAAACTCTGAAGTACCGATATGCCTCTGTCGTTTAAACAAACGCGGTGGTGTTAGTCCAGCGGCTCCGAGCCCTCCATCCTCGTGTGAAACTTTTTTTACTCCTTCTGCTCCAAACTTTTTTCCACTTCTTCTCCTGGGAGTCGAAGCGCACCGACCGACATACCAGACTCCCACAGAACGCGCTCCCATTGGCTGAGGAAAACGATGCTCGGCAAAGGTAAAGCAGCGACGAGGATTGTGGGTAGTGTAGTCCACAGAAAAGGCTTGTGTCGAGCAGTTCAAAGAAAGGGAGACGATTAAAGGGGGAGGAGGGTAGAAGAATATTAGAGCCTTTTTGTAAAAAGACAACAATGTGATAAAAATCAGGGAAATGTAAAAAAAAAAAAAAGTAAAAAAAAATTAAAAGTGGT
Source organism: Piaractus mesopotamicus (assembly GCA_023558415.1). Classification (NCBI taxonomy): domain Eukaryota; kingdom Metazoa; phylum Chordata; class Actinopteri; order Characiformes; family Serrasalmidae; genus Piaractus; species Piaractus mesopotamicus. Next base: position 16,623 of record JAILXH010232374.1, on the reverse strand, counting down.
GAATAAATTACCAGTGATGATTATCTGCTTTCCTCGAGGAACAAAAGACTAACTCGTCGGTTATTACCCTTTGACAGAGCACTTACAGGTGTCGTTATCTGGCTATTGTCTGCAAGCCACTGTGTGAACGCTGCAAAGAAAGTGTTTCCCTTTACAGCAAATAATATTTTCTAAATAAATCCTAGAATTTTACAATGATTTTAAATAGAGATTCTCTATCTGGGTCCATATTTAGTCCAAGACTATAGTTATAGTCAGCGTCTAGATGAACAATCAGAGTCTCAGAGTTTAGAGAGGTGAC